>QGOB01004117.1:0-55528 GCA_003313055.1 Termitomyces sp. MG145 | reverse complement strand
TTTTGAACACAAGGCCCTAACCGAGCTTGCGAGGTTGGAGCTGGAATTAAGCATTGAGTTTTGAACACAAGGCCCTAACCGAGCTTGCAAGGTTAGGGCTGGGATTAAGCATTGAAGTGGCTGACAAGGCCCTAACTGAGCTTGCGATGTTGGGGCTGGGATTAAGCATTGAGGTGGCTGACAAGGCCCTAACCAAGCTTGCGAGGTTGGGGCCGGGATGCAGTCGGGGTTTGGGGGCGAGCCCCCAACAAGCTACATACCTGTGCCGAAGGCACAGGACGTAGCTCGTCTAATAAAGAATGGGGCGACCGTTTTGTGGGAAAATTTGATCGCTCTATAATGGGGTGACCAAAAGCTAGCTACCACATTTCTGACTAAGATTACATAAAATTGGTCAGCAAGTTATGTAATGTCTGGCTGTTTTCGTGCTGTAGCCTTGAAGCCTTTATTTTATATAAATCTGTGTATATTAGGCAACTATATAATGTTCATCCTATCATTTGGCACCACTTCCAAGGTATCACATAGTTTGTGTGTTCAGAAATGGCCAAATGCGATTTAGTGGACACTGTTTTTCACACCTCCAAACTTCCCACAGTTCCAAAGTTGTGGAAGGAAGGCCACACAAAGAATGTATATATATTGGCTTATACATTCATTGACACACATTGATGGCAATTCATTAGTGATCCTTGAGCTATTGATATACATAATGTAAATGATTTATATTGATTTTGGGCTATAAAATACTAAAACATTGATATTTCAGGCAACTTTCCACTGAAAATCAACTACCTACTACTCCTGACAGCCAAAGGAGACAGACTAGAAGTCATAGAAGACTTCAACAATTACAAATGACTGATCCTGATGATTGTCATGCAAACAGAAGATCTGGAGAACAGATCAATACTGTGGTCATACCACCACTTTACTTTGGACCTGAGGAAAACATGGGAACTGGGGGGATGAGACCTGGAAGTAATAACCAAGCTATGGCCAGTGCTTCTAGCTCTACAGGAAGGCCTATTAGACAGCCTCTTGCAGTTGATGATCCATTTTCTATAGTCACTCCTGAAACTCATTTGCCTGAAGAATGGGATGCTCCATTACCAAATTCTGTGCTTAGAATGGTGCCACCACTACCTCTTTCTAGAGAGCTAGAATAGTAACACCTCTACCTGCTCCTACATAGGAGGTGCCTGCTCAGCCAGCTATAGCTATTCCTGAAACTGTTTTGCCTGAAGGGTGAAATGTTTCTAGACAAAATCCTGTGCCAAGAATGAGAGCACCACTACTTCCTCCTGCATAGGAGGCTAGAATAATGCCAACTTTGTTAAGACCTTGAGATTATCTACTTTGTGTAAGAAGTCAATATTAAGGTTTGAACATTAATGCTTTCAACTGAATATTGTGAAGCTAAGGCTGTAGTCAAGCATTAAGCTTTGATTACAAAGCCCTAACTGAGCACAGCAAATAAATAGTCACTCAGGTTTCTGAGCCATAGGAGATCAATTCAGATTTTCTGCAGAGATTAATGTAAATCTCACTGTAGATAGACTCACCTTTTAATACTAACCTTTATAAATTTCAGCATCTAATGATTGTCAAATGGACAAATGTAAGTGTAACTTTCAAAATAATAGCTTCTTATCGCTAACCTCTTTCTAATCTATCTAGCTGGACTCACTATTGTTAAATTAAGAAATTGTAGTATTTGCTCATATAGTTTCTGCCTAATAACCTTACATGATGAGGTTGATAAATCTAAGTTTTGAAAATGAATGTCCTAACTAAGAGCAGTAAGGTTAGAGCTAGAAATAAGCATTGAATTCTGAACACAAGGCCCTAACCGAGCTTGCGAGGTTGGGGCTGGAATTAAGCATTGAGTTTTGAACACAAGACCCTAACCAAGCTTGCAAGGTTGGGGCTGGAATTGAGCATTGAGTTTTGGACACAAGGCCCTAACTGAGCTTGCAAGGTTGGGGCTGGAATTAAGCCTTGAATTTTGAACACAAGGCCCTAACCAAGCTTGCGAGGTTGGGGCTGGAATTAAGCATTGAGTTTTGAACACAAGGCCCTAACCGAGCTTGCGAGATTGGGGCTGGAATTGAGCATTGAGTTTTGGACACAAGGCCCTAACCAAGCTTGCAAGGTTGGGGCTGGGATTAAGCATTGAGTTTTGAACACAAGGCCCTAACCGAGCTTGCAAGGTTAGGGCTGGGATTAAGCATTGAAGTGGCTGACAAGGCCCTAACTGAGCTTGCGATGTTGGGGCTGGGATGCAGTTGGAGTTTGGGGGCAAGCCCCCAACAAGCTATGTATTAAGCATTGAGTTTTGAACACAAGGCCCTAACCGAGCTTGCGAAGTTGGGGCTGAAATTAAGCCTTGAATTTTGAACACAAGGCCCTAACCAAGCTTGTGAGGTTGGGGCTGAAATTAAGCATTGAGTTTTGAACACAAAGCCCTAACCAAGCTTGTGAGGTTGGGGCTGGGATTAAGCATTGAGGTGGCTGACAAGGCCCTAGCCGAGCTTGTGAGGTTGGGGCTGGGATGCAGTCGGGGTTTGGGGGCGAGCCCCCAACGAGCTACATACCTGTGCCAAAGGCACAGGACATAGCTCATCTTTCTAATGGGTTTTTCTTCCCGAAAAATCTCCCAATCCCTGCAGTGATTGAGTCTTTGCTTGCTTGGTCGTCTCCGAGTATTTTTATTTTCACAGGTGCAGGCAGCAACGTTCTGAAAACGTGTTACCAAGGTCTGTCGCGCGTTTGTTCAACTTCCACTGGCCCAACCCGCACCTCAGTAGCACCCAACCCGCGCTATGACGTCTTCTGTGATAAGGAATTAGGGACATCATTTTCGGGAGGAATTGCTACGCATCTGTGATGCTTGAAGATTGATGATAAGGACTATTTAAAGCCCTCCGGTTACTTCAAACGCATCGACTGTGTCAGAATTCAAGGAGCAAAAGACCATCATTCACTGGCTATGCACCATACACTCTTCCACATCTACACACCTCAACGAGTTTGCCTCGCCTGCGCCATCTTGACATGTACTGCTTTTCCAAGGCCGGATGTCTCAGCAGTAGTCGAAATTCTTTCCCAGATTCTCCGACAATGCTGGAAAAAGCGTTTTCATCGCCCAGAAAATTGGTTTCCCTCGGCTGCGGTTTTCAAATCTTTCCATTGAACTTTGTTACTCAGATTTCATGATTTATTACGCATGCCTCAAGGTTGGTTGAGCTGGCTACCTGAAAAGAGATTCTTTCAGTTCGAACCATAAATTGCCTAGTCTGCACATGATTCAAGTTACTTGAACGGTAAAATTGTACTCGTGAAGATTCATTCCCCCTGAGGAGATATAGGGAATGGCTTCGCATTTGACTCTGCAGCGGTCGTAGCACAGAGACCCATGTTCTGAGGCATGGCTAGAGAATGTCAAAGCTTAGCCTATAACGAGAAAGTTATGGGATAATATACTAACAAATCCTATGCACCACGAACACAGTTTATTCCTTATCGTCAGGCAGTTAGCAAACCCGATGTACACTACGTGTCTTCTCTGATTTGCGTCTAGGCGATGGACTTCGTATCCCATGAGGAACCTTATGAGAACGGTTATATGTATTGAAACAATCGTGGTCATCGAAAGAACACTGACTGAGAACATGCACCATCAATCCGGCGGCATCAACATTGTGCCACGGTGGGGGGCGTAACTTGATCTTGGTCTCCATTGAATTAGGAGTTTCACCTTTTAAAAAACAATCACATCCGTGCTTCGTCGCGTTGGCATTGGCTATTTGGGATCTTATTTGGTGAAATCATACTGGTGTGGCAAGACTCGCTCAAACAGTAGTGTGCATATATCCACAAAGCCAGCACCAGCTTTCCTTACCCTACTGCGAGCAGCTTGGGAATCTTTGATATTTACTTCGGGAGACATCATTCCGTTCTATGCTATGAACTTGGGTTCCCTTTGATGACAGCGATGATGCAAGATTTTATGTCTCTAGCAGGGGAGATACTTGCAGCGTCGAGCGATATGTCTTTTCCCAAGAATCCATTATTCCGTGCTAGAAACACTGAGCGTAGTCACGAATGGGGGCAAAATGATGAGAAAGTCAAATTTACGAACACTTGATGGTGTGACCGTACGTGATCGAGGCTTGTAACTCTCCATGGCTCCATTGTTGCCGGATCCCTCTCCCGCGACCGTTCACAATACCCACTCGTTCTTTGACCATGAAGCTGACGACGACGACGCAGATACTGCTTCACAGCGCTCAATACCTCTCTCATCCCCAGCAGCATCACAACGAAACTCGATGCGCGATGCCCATTCAGCTCAAAGCCATTACGGCGACTCATTTTTGAAAAGGGATTCGCGCCCCTACAAGGTAGAAACTGGCTTTGACTCGGAAGACAGCAGTAGCATGTCCCTTCACAGCATCAATGACACTTCCGTTTCTTCATCCTCAGCTTCGGTTTATGATGAGCCAAAGGATCATGACGATATGCCAATATCAACGGACCCGCCACTTATGACCAAAAGGGAGGATAGATCCTCCATGTCCTCATCCGCCTCAATGTCATCACGAAAGGCGCGTCCCGAATCATTAATTGTTGCGCTCAAAAATGAGCCCATCATACATGGCGTCGCGTTAGTCGACTTCAACCATTTGGTACGTCAATCACCCATCAAAATGAATGATTTGTGACCTCAGCATATCTCGAAGATCGGGCCGCGGATAGAATATTCGAAGGGGGACATCTTCGAAGACGAGGAGGTGGTTAAGATTCTCCCATTCCTATCTCTGCCAGATGGTGCTCACCTCGTATGTTCCATTTCCGGATATCTTGACTTCTTTATGATGAAATCTTTAGAGTGCCGAAGATTACTCCTACTTTCACGTCGTGCCCTCTGGCCCCGATCCCACTACACTCTTCGGCATATCGTAAGTCTAGATACAAAGTATCTTCAAATCACGTTCTAGACCTTCGTTCCCAGGTGTAACCAACAGATAGCCGCTTCTGCTCTTCTAGTAAAAGCACCAGATGTCACGCGTTCAACAGTACAGAAAGCAGTGGTGGTGTTAGCGTCCAAACCTGTTTTTGGGCCGATAAGGTTGGCGCATTAGGATCAAGTTACTCTTCACTCCAACTCCAACGGTTTTTAGAGACAAACTGGGCGTTGTGACGACCGCCTTGTTCAATCAGAGGGACTTCACTGATGCGAGTATTTTGGACGACTTTGCCATCTCGTTAGAACACTCGTTGAGAGGTCAATTAACGGAGAGTGGATTTTACATGGGTTCGTCAACCTTCTTGTCGCCTTGTTCCTGTTACTCACACGTTGGGCAGGTACAAGTTTGTATGTCGTTCATGCGACCATCTCCAAGTTATGCTGATATCCTACCAGACGTGAATTTGTTCACATGTTTCGACAACGAACGCTTATTCTTGTCAAAGCAATGATGCTCCAGCAAAGGGTATGCAAGTGGACTCGATTCCCTTGTCAATTCTGACCATCTACTCAGATTGTCTTCTACGGACATCCTGTTGAACGTTTGTGCACCTATCAATATTCTCTCGTCTCATTAATACCCGGTGCGTATCCCTCAAAGCGCCGGAGATCTGTCGACCAATACGTGTTAATTATGGGTCAGGTTTGCTGCACACGTTGGACGACTGTGGTTCTCCACAACTTGCTGCACGAGCACCAACCCTCGAACGCCCATCATCTTTAAAGACATCAGATCCCAAGAGCATGATGGCATTCATGGGTCTCCCCTTAGACTTATTTGGGAAGGTATGTCTCAATAGATCCACCGTGTTAATGAACTTGAATCCTCAAATGTACTCAGGGATCATTCTTCCAACCTTACCTTCCCCTTCAACAGATCGATGTGATTAAAGGTACCGCAAGCTGGCTATGCGGTGCTACAAATACCATTGTTACTTCACAAAAAGAAGTTGATCTCCTTGTCAACGTACGCTTCTCCCTTGAGGACAACTTAATCTGCATCTCACGCTTGAGCCAACTAGATTGAGACGGGCGCGTTCGAATTTCGCAACCCACATCTCGAACGGTCATCGGCCCTGACAGCGGCTGACCGCAAGTGGATGGACGAGATAATACATGATGTCAATGAGGACTGGAACGGGGAGAGTCCCTCCACGAACCTGCAGTATGTGCACTCACTTCCCAGAAAAATGTGGTGCTGAAGCTTCAAAACCTTGTAGATTCAAGGGAAGTGACGATTATCTCCGAAGCAAGGTAACGTCTGCAGTACCGTACTTTGACATTTCGATAATCGCTCATGCAAGAATGTAGTTCGAGGAGTATGTCTTCGCTGCTCTTTCTGCTGTGAAGTCTCAAGACTTCTTGGCCAAATCAGCTGCAAATGGAATTATGGTAACTCATGGATCAGGTATCTGCGTCCTCTGTCTCAGAGTTAGTTTTGGAGCTTACTGAAAAACAGGAGGAGCTCCTACAGCCCCCGATGACTTTAATCCCGTGTGGGTTTCTGAGTTCAGGAAGACTAATGCGTATGAGGTGTGGGAAAAAGTTACCGATCCCGTCATTTTTGACATCGTTGAACCGCGGTGAGGCATTTCTGCATACTGGTAATTGTTCAATGACGATTGAAATCCGCAAACAGACATCCATGCAATGAAAAGCCTTCCGTCGTGGCAGATATCGGCTTGCGCCTTTCAGAAGGCATCCAAGAGTTGAAGCTCGAGCAGCAACTTGCACCTGCCCGCGAAGCTGTCACGCGCGCCGTCAGCGTTGGGTCTGCCAATTTCTTCAAAGCTGTCGGAGGTGTGCGTGATCGGTGGGCAAATCGTTCTGATTCTGCATCGACAAGCAACACGCGCTCCGATACAGCTGATCTTGATGACGCAGATCACAACTCTCTACGTGGATCTCCCTCAACCACAAGCACAACGCTAGGTGGCCTTCGTTCGTTCTCCCTTCTCTCAAGGAGTACATCTACAGGGGATTCTTCGAGTTCCTCCGCTTCGGCTCCTAGTACGACGCCCGCTCTTTCCCCCGCACCTTCTTCCTCCATTCTCTCTACGTCCCTGACGGGTTCATCAAAGAATCTTGCAGCATGGGGCACAGGATTTGGTTCCTTCATAAGCCAACGTGCGTCCACCCTATTGGCACGCAAACCAGCGGATGATGGCAGCGTTGTGCAGAACCCGCCTGCCACAAACCCTGCCTCGGCCTCGATGGAGAACAAACCTATCCCTGCGCCATCATCGGAAACTGTTACAAAGACAAGAAATATTCCGTTGCCCATTGACGTACAGACATCGGAACTTGGGAACGAGAATGTAAATAAATCCATGAACAGCGGACCGCAGACACCACAGCCGTTTAGGGAACCTACCATCAGTGTAACGACACCAGATGGGAGGACCCCAACTACGCAAGCGTTCAATGTTTGCCCTATGCCACCTGTTGTCATAAATTCACCATCTACTCCCAAGTCGCCACCTGTTTCTAGGTCGTTACCTCCCCCTGTTTTCAAGTTATCACCTATTTCTAAGTCGCCACCAGTCTCCAAGTCACCACCCGTTCCCAAGTCACCACCTATTCCCAAGTCACCACCTATCACTAAGTCACCACCTAATCCTCGTCCTGTGACCCCACCTAGACCGACTTTTCCCAGTTCTAAGGCATCGCCTGCTCGAGGGAGCCCAACAACTCCGACAGCATCGGCAACAAGAACATCAGCAGCAATAGGAGCTGTCCCGTTTCCGACGGCTGATGCTCGGGTAGAATCTGTGCAGGAGTCAGCACCAGCACCTGATCCAGTAACAACGTCACCGCAACTCCGGGCTCGTCTAACGAGATCGAATACTGCTTCGCGAAGACCGAATGCTGGTTTATGGGAAGACCATCAGGACGTACTGGATCAGGTACCGAAAGGGCTGAAGCATATCCCGTCGTCGCACAACCCTTGGGATGACGAGGAGGATTTGAAGCATCTGATTGAGACAGGGAAGTCCTGAGAAAAGTGCCAAGACAGACGATGTGAGTTTGGTGTATTCGAAGGGATCACGCGAGGATCTGGATCGTGCGTATTCTGGTTTTGAAAGAGGTTGTTCTGGAGTCCTGGTTGCAGTGCTTCATATTCATTCTTTTGCTTAGTTGGTTTAAGAGTAGAGAGATTACGAGAGAGCATCAGTTGATGCGGTACCACTCCAGCGTGCACCAAATGTCTAGAGGACCCTCTAGATATGCTAGATGAGCATCAAACAATGGTCACCTTACACTTTTTCAAACATGCACCGATTTCCTTTCCCAATAGACTTGGTTGAACGGTGGAAAGTCAAAAGTGACGCAGGCCGGCTTTACGAGCGCGACGTGCTTCAAAATCTTTCAATCGCATGCCTTGCCTTTCCGTTATTGTACTTCCGATTGCATTTCGTTGCACATATACTTCCGAAACGCTGTCCATAGGCTTATTGTAGATTCTCCTGGGTCTGTTTCGATAAAAATGGAAGGCTCCCAAGGCCACTTCGTATATGCACAATCGCTTATAATCCTCACCATAGCTCTGCAGTCGTCTGAAAATATGTCTTTCACCAGACATCTCTCAGCAAAGGTGACAGGCTTTCTCGAGTTGGATTATCGGCTCTCAATCGATCACGGACGCCGTCGGTAAATCCTTTATCCCGAAATTAACTATGGAATAATCCAGAATACTCCATATCTGTGTCAACGTAGGATGCAGGAGCCGACGTCGGAGAGAAGGCACGGAATAAATCTTCTTGCAATAGATCTGAACACTGACGTAAAACCAAAAGTTGAAAGCGTATACGCCAACATCAGGGCAACTTTCATGTCGCTGAGTGTCGTAAAATACAGCCATTAATGCTCGTTCAGGCTTTGCCCCTTGGTGAGATAGAAGTAGGGTGGTTAGTCCTAATTTTGGAATGCAGCCTTCCCACTAGCAATTTCCGAGTCAGAGATGAGCGACTTGCCGCATCGCAAGCGAAACCATGTCTCAGGAGTAGACGTGCACAACTCTTAAAGGAGGCTTATACAGACAGACATCGTAAGAGGAATTTCTTTACCAAGGATAAGGAGGTTCGCGGCCGATCCATCATGGAAAGGATAGGCTGTAACTTTTGGACTCGGGTTGTCGAGTATGGCATGAGCCTTCTCACGATGACTGGGCCTTACTGGGATAATTTGACCTGCTTCTGTAAGACGTGGGAGAAGGAGTCAAATCGATGTCGTCAATCCTTCCTTGGATGATGAAGACATGCAGATTCAATACCAATGAACAAGAACAGACCTCACCCACACTTCGCCTTATCAGAAGGTCAATGGCACTCTTTGGAACGTTACAAGATCTTCAGGAACAGCGGCCAGAACTGTGCAACTTCCATTTGTTTCAAAGAAAAATAGATACTAAGCACAGTATAAAGCGGTGCAGGATCTGTGTGTCTAGTGGCATTGGAATCGCCTTAGCCATAACGTGGCATGTGACATCTTCCAAGTTAACGGTGTTCACCCCTCCTCGGTCCCGGGCACTCCTTATCGGCCTCAGTCACAACTCTGCATTCTTGTAAGTTTCTAAGCAACGGTGAACCAGAGCCATTCCCTTCGCGCGATGATGCGCAGTCCTCGCAGGGCCTAAGTATAACCTCACCAGCACTGATAACACAGGACAAAGAATTTCTATGCACAGAAAGCGCAATAAACGTCAAAGCATCACGATCTTGATTTATTCCTGCTGAGCGCTGTCCCAGATTGTCTTCGCATCAAACTCTAAGTTCGATCTGGATTAGAATATTTCCTTACAAGGAATCTTGCTCTGAAATTGCGGTGTCAACAAAGTGTCTTTGTTCACAAGAAACACTTTTCTATTCTTCTATTGGGTCCACAAACGTGTGCAACGTTTATTCAGATTCGCTTGGGAAAAGTATCGGATGGTGTCAAGCGGCCCCCTGTGTCAAGTCAGTGTAGTTCTGTTGTGCTGCGCTCATTTGTCAAAGCTACCCGCGGTCATCGTGGTTCTTGATCATGATATGTGACATCATTTAAATAAATTCCTTGTGAAGATGGGTATAAAGACGGCCCCGACGTGCATCACTGCGATTCTCCCACTAACTGTCATGGCTAATGACACTGGAGAGGTAACCAAGTCTGGTCGGACACTCATTGTCTGTTTCGACGGAACCTCGAATGAATACAACGGTGTCGTCGGTGTCCTTCTCTGCATTACGTCTACTGCTCACTAATATTCAACTCCTGCAGGAGACAAATGTCATCAAATTATTCTCGCTACTGAAGAAAGATGACTTTAACCAACAGATTTGCTATTATCAGGTCTGTCGCTGTCTGTCCTCAATTGAAAAACCTGGTATGCTGATACTATCTAGCCTGGTATTGGGACATGGTTCAATCCTGGTGTTGTGTCGCCCTTCGTCCGCTGGGGAGCCAAAGTCCTTGACCTAGCATTTGCCTGGTACGTGTGCGCGCTCCTTATCTAACGTCCCCATTATCGATTCAGTACCTCAGGTATCTCGACCAGCACGTCATTGAAGGGTACAAGTTTCTCATGAACAACTATCGAGTTGGGGACAAAATCTGTGTCTTTGGTGTGTCCTCTTCACCGAGGGTTCTGATCCTACGGTTCATTCTGATTGACGCAATTTACAGGATTTTCTCGAGGGTCGTACACCGCACGGTACGAAAGTTCATACATCTGACAAGCGATTTTTTGGGCTTATTCTCTGAAATCACTCCAAGGGCTCTTGCAGGGTTCCTTCACAGGGTTTGTATCACTCATTGCAATCAGTTTTTGGTATTTGATATGTTCCTCCCATAGATCGGACTTCTTCCGAGAGACAATGAACAACAAATTCCGTTCGGCTACAAGCTTTACAAGCGTGAAGACAAAGTTGGTCTCGCCCTTTGTGCTGGTTTCAAGAATACCTTCTGCCAAGACGTCAAAGTCGAATTCGTCGGTGTCTGGTGAGGAGATCGCAAGTGCTATAACATGGTGTAATGGCAGTATGCTTACCTTAAAGCAGGGATACAGTGGCGAGTGTAGGCATGCTGGCGTCCCGTACACTTCCCTTCACGAACTCGAATAAGGCCATAAAAACCTTCCGACATGCACTCTCTCTAGACGAGGCAAGTGCAATTATGTGGAACTTTATTCGAGCCAATCGGCTGACAGGTACACAGTGTCGCGCCAAGTTTAAACCAAACTATTATCACCATCCTACACGCAAAGGTCATGCCCCAGCAAAGCGCGACTTCACGGAACACGCCCCGAACCTTAACAGCTTCAAGTCCACGAATAGTCTCATACAGAAACTCAAGCGTGGCAGTAATCGTATCAAGAAATTCTATAAGCGAGAGATTGAAACTATCTTCGTCGAAGAGACCGAAGTTGAGGAAGAAGGTATCCCGGACACTGATGTTCTTGAGGTGTGGTTCAGCGGATGCCATAGCGGTGAGCGCTGAGCTTATCTTGTAGTAAGGAATCCAAAAACTCACTAAGGTACGTATCACAGATGTCGGTGGAGGCACAGTACCGGATACAGAGCCGCGCAGCCTAGCCAATATCAGCCTACGATGGATGGTGCGTGAGATCCAACAAGCACGATGTGGGATCATCTTCGACGAGAAAGCCCTGGATCGTCACGGGATTCCTCGCGTGATTTTCGAAGCTGACAGCGTGACCAAAGTCGAACTACCAACGGTTCCTGAGCAAGAAGCTGAGCGCGAAGACAATCTCGACGCCATCGATGCGCTTCAGCCTATACATGACCAACTCGTTGAGAATAAGCTGTGGTGGCTCCTGGAGCTTATGCCATTGACTTATATGTGGCAGGACCAAGACAGGGTGTGGCGTAGCAAGCTTTCGTGTGTACAATTCTTTTCACTGTCGTTGCTCATGACTGATTGTGGCAATGATCGCAGTATAAATGTCGGAAGGGGACGCAACATCAAGGATCCGAACCCAAACTTTCATGAAACAGTAAAGTTGAGGATGAATGGTGCCAAGTCAAAGTATAAACCCAAAGCAAAGTGGACCGTGGGTAGTGAAAACTACGTCCACTGATTTTCAAACCCGCCATCATACGGCTTTGACGACGACAGCAAGGACGATAAGAGCATATGACGTTTTTGCCAACGATGACGATGTTTATCTCCATATGACTTTTTACGCTTTTCTCTAAAGATGACGGTGAAGACTGTTAAATTATTGATACGATTTCACGGCCTTAATCATGTTCACGATACCATACCTATTGATAATGACGATCTACGTTGCATCACTTTTACCTTGACCATTGTCTACCATCAACCCATGATGTCTGTCAGCTGGCTTTGTGATGCGACTGCGCCCACCCGTTTCACAGCTTTGAGTGGTGTGTATAGGCGAAGATGAACGCAGTGAGGATCTGATGCAGATCTGGGGATGTTTCATATTGGTCTGTCATTAGGGCAGGTAGGCAGGGGGCAAAGATATTTACAAGTGTACACTCGCGAATCCCAGCCTTTGTCCGTGTGACCGTCATGACTGAGTCAATTCCCAGCGCTCGGTGATTATCTGAGAAGTTACACCATCAAGGATGACAGGGAGCCGTTCGATATGAGGTCTCTTCTATTTCGGCCGGCAGTCCAGCTTTCACAGACGCGGGAGCCAACCTGTCCGATAGAGATGGGTGTGTGAAGTCTGGCTTATCGGTTCGACCGCGGTTACAGTGGGAGGTTGCTTCCGCGCATCTATCTTTTGACAGAGGATGTGAGGGGTAGGTTGAGGTAATGGAGATTGTTCCGTTGCAAGTCATGCCACGCAAATTCTGGGAGTATTGACAAGCTGGAGGTTTTGATTAATCCCAGTAAAGCTACTATATTTCTCCAATCAGCCATTTTAAACAGATTGCAGGATTTGTATGGAGGGCGTTTCCAAGGCCAAGTCGCCGCCTCCAATATTTTATCTTAAGAAAGAGAAGCAACGGGTGGTGATTTGAAATGGTAGAATGAACATCGAGTCAGAACTCGATAATCATTTGTAAAATTCACCGATGTTTAAGGAGAGACATAGCAGACATTGTGAATCAAAGTGGTATTTCCAGTGTAGGAGTGTACAGCGTCCAAATTTGACGAGATGAGGATTCGAATCAACTGGATGGGCGGTTCTGTCGGAACCCATGAGCAACCATCACGATGAGCCCAGCAAAATGAGGAATTCAAGTCAATGTTGCGGATGCAACGAAACTCGCTTCAAGATAATCTTGAAAATCAATATTTCCCACGCAGCGCGTCAATAAAAATGAAAATATGAAAAGCAATCGACGAGGTTCGTTTGCCGAACACTTTCGTCCATTTCTGACCTCTTTCATCATGTCCTCCTCCTCGTCCTCTCAAATGATATCTCCCGTTTCTCCCATTCGCAAGAAGCGAAACTTCAAGGCCCTTCAGCTGAAGCCTCAGCCAACCCCAGCAACTCTCCTTCCACCTCCCTCAGAGCCTGTTGCTGTTCGTGCGGCCCCAACGATTACACCGCCAACTAGCTCTGCGAAGAAGCGACCGCCACCGATGGTTATCAAAGCCCCAAAAGTCCTCAATAGCGGGGCAGTTTCAGCGATTGAGCAGGACCCCAAAGAAAGCGTACTCGTGGTGAACAATGTGCCAGGTTCGGCACCCAATACTGCGTCCGTCGCATCTTTGCGGCGAAACACCTATCATGCGACGCTCTCTAACACGCTGGCCAACTTGGATATGAATGCAGAGAATAAATTTGACCTGCGGAACGAGGACTTGAAGGATCTACAGGAGCTGGGTCAGGGAAACGGTGGAAGTGTAAAGAAGGTCGAACATATGCCGACAGGTACTATAATGGCGAAGAAGGTGTGCCATTTATTGCGACATGATTCACATTCTTCCAACATGTGTATCTTAGATTGTCCTCATCGACGCTAAGCCCTCAGTGCGGAAACAAATACTCCGTGAGCTGCAGATCATGCACGACTGCAAATCAAAATACATCATCTCTTTCTTCGGCGCATTCCTCGCCGACCCCAACATCTGCATCTGTATGGAGTTCATGGACAAAGGCTCATTGGACGGAATATACAAGAAGATTGGGGCCATTGACATCGACGTTGTGGGGCAAGTGGCCCTGGCCGTTCTCGAGGGCCTGACCTACCTATACGATGTGCATCGTATCATTCATCGTGGTATGTTGATTCGATCACCAGCTACACAATTGAAACCATTCACTCGCGATCTGTTAAAGATATCAAGCCGTCAAACATACTATGCAACTCACGCGGAGAAATTAAAATATGTGATTTTGGCGTCTCTGGAGAGCTCATAAACTCTATCGCCGATACCTTTGTAGGGACATCAACATACATGAGTGTGAGTATCAGCCATCAATCCTGGTATCGCAACAAACTCATCTCAACGACAGCCCGAGCGTATACAAGGTGCGCAATACACCGTTAAATCCGATGTGTGGTCGCTCGGAATATCTCTCATCGAACTCGCATTGGGTCGCTTCCCCTTCTCGGAGTCATCTGACTCAGATTCGGACCTCTCGGACTTCGAAAACACACTTTCGCCTACACGCCCCGGCGACCACCTTTCTGCTCTTTCTGGTACCCACTCACCAGCACATCCGCGTATCAAAATGCAGAAGAAGGACAAGCGGAAGAGCAAGGGTGTTAGTTTGCAGGGTGGGGGTATGACTATGAGTATTCTGGAACTGCTACAACATATTGTCAACGAACCTGCGCCACGGTTGACGCCTGAGGGCCGTTTCCCGCGCGAGGCTGAGGAGTTTGTGGATAGCTGCTTGTTGAAGGATCCCGATGTCAGGAAGACGCCCAAGGATCTGCTGGTGAGTTCTCATTGCATTGCCTCAAAGAATTCGAGGAAAGGTGCTGAGATCTTCATTCCTCTGTCTTTCTCAGAACCACATTTGGATTCAACAGGCGCGTGTGTCGAACGTCGATCTCGAGACGTGGGCCAGTACTTTTTGATTCCCCCGAACTATCTGTTTTCCATGAATCTGGATTCTTGTCATTACATACCACTCTTCCTGAATCCTGCCGACACCCACTATTGCGCCATGATACCATCCTATCCCCGCATACGCCGTGCCCGTATCCATATTTTCGAGGCTGTACTACACCGTATTTTCTTTGCGGTGGTGTTTTCTTATGTACCAAGGCTTTTCATTCTGCCTTTTTTATCATTTTTACATGAACTGTACATTACTTCAATCATGATGATGACTTCGGATTGCTCAATTGTTGAGTCGAGAGGGGCCGAGGGCCTAGACATTGATCGCGATCCATGTCATTCCGAACCTAAATCATTGGGACAGTCATCCTGACAGTACTGGGCACACGCTTTACTTGTAATTACAAGGCTGTAATACTGGTATATCAAACTGACGGTATAGCCTGTGGGCACAATTGATGCGCCACGTGCGTGTCACACGTGCGTCCGAGGAGAAGTCCAAAAATCCGAATTTATATTCCTTGCTCGAATATAATTAAGTAAATTAGCATTCACCTCCACGAGATGCAAAGGGGTATGTATGAGATACAGTCTGACAAAGTAATAAGTGATGATAGCATGATATAATGTTTACTGAACAGAGTACAAAAGAAATGAAATACAGGGCGAGATAGAGTGTTAGGGGCGCGGTAAAGAGATAGAGTGTGGTGTGGATACAGTGCGCGGCGCAAGCGTTTGGCGCTTTGCTTGAGCTTCCAGTTTGACACGTCGCTTCTGCAGATCATCGTCCTTGATTTTTACGGCTAAAGCGAGCGTGACGAGAGCTTCAGGAGACGCGGGCAGGAGCTCGGGAGAGGGGTAAAGCACAATGTTCAAAGCTGCATCGACCGACCTAGTATCAGAGATCCGCTGGCGGCTACATGAGACCAGCACAAGTGCCACCCTAAATAGGAAGGGGACACCTAGTATTCTAAGTGAACACTCAAATGATCAGTAAAGAGAAGAATATACCTTCGAAAAGGAAGATATCCCACACCCGATCGAGATGACTGGACGGAAGATAACCAACGAAGAGAGACGTGAACCTATGTGAATGTTTGTCTACTTTAAAATAGAAACAAAGACATAGTACCCACCACGGCCGACAAATACTAAGTGGAGAAATGTTGAGTTCGCCGAAAAGCTTCTTTGCCATTACAGGATCAACATTGTCCAGAGAGCGCCCAAATAGTGTGGCATCAACATCGACCTGCGCGGAAGTGGACGAGAAGTATGGACGTATATGCAGATCCATGAGAGAAACGAAAATCCAGAACGCGTCTTCTTCGGGCGCATGAATAAGAAGATTCCCCGCGATGAGTGTCAATCCTAAAAATTACTGAATCAAGAGAAAAGTTAGACAAAACTCAAGACACACCTGTCACATATCGAACGTCGGGAACCATTGTGAGGTAAGCTTGAAGCAACGAAATCACAGGTCCTCGAGTGCTTTGGAGCTGAGGTTGATGGGCAAAGCACCGCTGAACATCTCGCTCAACGTCGACGAGTGCAGCAACTTTTTCCCTGCTCCCGAGTTGGCCATAGACTCCTGGAACGATGCGCGCCTTACCATCGGTGAGCATTGACCACACGAGGTATCGTACGGATGATGGAACACCATCGAAGATGAGCTTCTTCACCTTTTTGCTCTTCCTCGACTGCGACGGCTGAACTGATCCCAATACTGCCATCCATTTCAGCTCTCGTCTATTGTGAGCATTCGCCATCGAGGTTGTTGACGCCTCTGAATCAGTACCCCCGCGAAGCGACGACTTCGACCCCTGCAACATGCTTGAACTTGTGTCAGACAGATAGGCGAGAGAACGAGATGCAGGGCTGTCTGCACGCAGGAAGCTTCCGTCTTGACGAGCGTCAACCGACATATCACGACCCATAACTCCAGAGTCCTCGGATGAGCGTTCATCATAGAGACTCCCAAAAGTTGGACGAACAAGTTGAAAGTCCAAATCCTGTACTTGCAGAAAGCCCTCAGTCGTGTGTGACATCGACTGCACGTTCGAAGGCTCGTCTTGCTTGGTAACGTTACGTCGAAGGTTAGGAAGAGATAGCTTTGAACGAAGGGAATTTTGACGCCCGACAGCAGCGGATGGAGGCAAAGTTATGTTGGCCTTGGAGCTGTGCAGAGAAACGGCGTCATTCTCGGCGGAGAGTCGACTACGGAACTCGGGATTCAGCTGGATAGACGGCGAAGGAGGCTGGCCACTGTCATCGTTAGTCGAACGAGTGTGCGGTACAGGACGCGACATCACTTCGGTCAGCGTGGACCTCGACGCTGTCTGACGAAGGAAACGAGGCGGGCTTCTCGTCGTTGGCGACGGAGGCACAGAGGAGGAGGAAGTGTGTCCATTGATTGGGGCGGCAAACGATTGGGAGAGGGGACTACCTGGTGGCCGCGGAGGGTGATGAGCAGGCGAAGATTCCCTCAACGGTGAGGGTCTACATCCAAGTTTTGTGCTTGCGATGGGCGTAGTTGGTGAACTGACTATGGGGGAAAGAGATCGTCTGATGTCGTTAGCTGACGGAATTTGCGCTGGTTGATCATCACGACTATCGAAAGAAACGGTATATTAGATGACGAAGGAAGACGAGAAAGGAGAGAGCAGACCTCCGTTGCAAGGGTAACAAGACACTTGAGCTTTGGAACCCAGAGAAACTTCTCGAACGCGGACGAACCCCACCGGCCTTGGGAAAGAAATTCGCTCGTGGGATGACCCCACCTGTCCCGCTCCCTGGGCGCTCGACGTCCGATCCGGCGTCCCTGCTACCTGGTGGAGTGACATCAAGACTTGCGACAGATCCAGCCTTTCTCACTGCAATTCTGGGAATGGGCACTGCGGTCGATGATGGCATGACAGGTGTGGGAGGCGTTCCCGGCTTGGTGGCTGCACGAGGTGCCGACGGCGGAAGAACGGATCCAGGCGAGGGTGCAGTCGCGGGTGGAGGCGTAGCCGTAAACTGTATGGGTATCGGGCCCATGGCCGCACTGAGATCAGCCGTCGCGATGCCGTAGATCGTAGGCCCACGTCCACGAGGTCCATTCGGCGGTCTGTGTCCACCTAGCGCCATATGAATCGCCTGGATTGCGCTACCACGCACGCGTTGGGCATTTAGTTGGGGTGGTGATGAAGGCTGTGTCTGCGAAGTTATGTACATGGGCCCGGGGGAGAGTGAGGTCGGTGTTGCTTTAGGTGCGTTCGGGTGAGGGAGGAAGAGAGACTGACGTTCGCCAGATGGGCGAATGTCAGACAGTTTCGGCGGGCGAAGGTGGGATGGTATTGGAATCGGGGAAGTCGTAGGTGGAGGCGGTGGTGTTCCTACTGTCGTGGCTGAAGAAGATGGCAATCCCAATGGTGGAGGAGTAATATCTCGCGAGGCTTCTGGTCCCGGCATGGTGCTGACCACACTTGTTGCTTCCTTGCTCAACTTTTCCCGCCCTCTCTCCCTCTCCCCCTTGTCATCGTCCCCTGAGTCAACGTCTCCAAGCGGAGCCGCCCGTCTTTTCGACATCGCATCCGGTTCAGTCTCTGGCGACGACGCCATCGACGGCGATTCGTACAGCACACTCTTGTCGATGATAAATGTCATATCCTCATCAACCTCCTTCTCGTCTTGTTGCTCCTTCCGATCCTTTGCTTCCGTCGATTCCTGCCCCTCTCCGGATCTCCGTCCCATCTTCCCATCCTCCTCAATCGAGATCCTCTCTGTCTCCTCACTCTTCTGCCCTACAGACACCTCAACCTCAACCTCATGCTGCGCTGCAACCTTCTCGAGGGGGACATGCGCCGACATTCTCGAGGGAGGGGAGCTGCTCGGTGTGATATTTGTGGTCATGGCTGATTCAAGACGGGTAACAGGAAGAGTCTCATATTGCGCGGTGGAGGCCGGTGAAGACACAGCAGATCCCCAACGCGTGTGGAGTAGTGGCGAAGGAGTAGAGTTCCCTCGTCCATGCTGATGACTCGATGACAGTGGCGATTGAGGCGCGGAAGGAGTAGGTGAAGTAGAGTTCGACAATGTTAAATTCAGCGGGGCGGGTCGCATCGACGTGGTACTTGTTCGAACATTAATGCTTGAACTAGAGTTTGATTCTGAGGACGTGGACTTCATCGTACCGAAAGTCGTGGATGCGAGAGGGGATTGGGGCACCGAAAATGTCCCATTCATACGAGATCCCCGAACACTATGTATAGACCCCTCGCTCTCCGAATCCGTCGTACGATGCCCAACAGTAAGCACACGAGTTGTCTCAATTTGCCGTGAACGCGGAGACGATTGCTGCTGGATAGACAAAGTTGGTGAATGGGTAGGTGGCGTTCGAGGTGGTGGGGATTGTGTCTGCGGCAACGCGGGGGTAGCCTGAGGAACAGTTGGGCTCAACACAACGGGGTTCAAACTCGCCGTCGTATTGCTTCTACTCCTTGTCCGTCTTCCCTGAACCTGACCTTGTAAATCTACGCTACCTCTTACACTTGCCGTGCCTGTCGAGCCCGAAATCGACGACGCCCCATCGATACTTGGCCCTTCTATCCTCTCAGGAGGCCACTCGCCCACATTTGTACCTACAACTGAACCCGACACCGATCCATTCACCCGCGAACTCACGCTGACACGCGATGAGAGCGACCGGGTAGAGGAAATACGAGAATAGCGGTAGTCGTCATAGATATCGCCGTCCCAATTTGACGAAGCATGCGATTGGGAGGATTGGGCAGTGGATGGGCGAGTGTTCACCGAGGCGGTAGTGCTCTCGGGGAGACGAGATGGACGAGCAAACGACGTTGGACGGGAATTCAAGCTCGTAGATGCCGTGCTCGCCTGCGAGAGAGATATACGATGTGTGTGAGTCGGTGGAGTGGGGAACTCATACGTCGAGTAATAGGAATCGTCGTTGCTGGCCGAGATAGACCGCGAGGGAGAAGGAGAGAGCGAGGCGACGGGCGGAAAGGTTAAAACCATTTGCTGATTGATCGTATTACGATTTTCGTTGCGCTCGAGTATGGGAGATTCGATATCGTCGTCGTCGAGGTGCTGTGAAAAGGCAGCTTGTGTCTGCAATAAATTGTCATCAAGCTCCTCCTGTGTTGGGTTCACGGGGGGCGGAGGCGAATGCATCGAGTGACCTGTCTCGGTGTCCGCATAATTTAGTCCATCGTCGCTCGAGTACACACTCCTCTCGCTGACCACACTACTCCTCGCGGCGAAACGTTTCCTCAAACTTGCTTTCCGTTGCACACTGCCCTTTCTCCGCATACTCGCTTTCCTCCGTGTTCCTAGCTCATCAGACTCCGACTCAGAACCCGACCAGCCATCACCGTTGACGAGATGTTGGAGGAGAGAGAGCCCGATACCGACTTCGCCATCGTCCGAGGCGAGTGAGAGACGTGAGTGGCTTGACGTTGAAGTGTCAGGATTCGTGTTCGCAGTGGGAGGAGACGTGATCGAGGTTGAAAATGGTGGGATGGTGGTTGGAGCTGCGACGCTGGCGCCTGACGAGGACGCGTAGAGGGATGAGTTACTTAGAGATGACATTGAAGGAGGAAGAGTAGGGTGTGTAGGCTGGACAATCGTATCCGTGGTCGTAGCACTTATGGTCGAGGTCGTGGTTGCACGTGGGGGCGAAGACATGGCTTGACTCGTCGCCGAATCGAAATCTGCATGAGTGACGGAGTCAATATTAACAACGTCTGGCTTCTCGTCGGTAGCTTGCGAGTACGACGAGCCATGTTTCGAAGAAATTGACGGCCTCGCAGGGGGCTTGGGCGAAGCCCCATACATTGGCGGTGGCGTACCTTTTAACGTCGGCGACAGCGTCGACGGTGTGTCTGGGCTCGCATCTCTCGACGACCCATATTCTCCATCGCTCCTCTCTGGATTTGCAAGGTTCCCCGACCCCGAACGTAGACTGATTCGCGAGCTGTCTGTCTTTGCAACGCTAGGAAGGGACTCTGGCGACGAGGGAGGCAGAACGAGGGTGGCGGGTTCGATCGAAATTCGAGCACGATTGCCGGGGAACGGCGATGACTTGCTGGTGCCTAAATTTCCGGCGGCGTTGACAGAGGAACGCTTCGCCATGACAGGCTTCTTCAATCTGCCGTGAAAATGGACGTTGGACCCTAGGAAATGACCAACGACACCTTCACACGAACCCTACGGAGTGTTGGGTTGTCAAATAGACGCGGACATGAAAAAGAGACTCACAAGGTATACCCCCGGAGGCTCAGTTAGCTGCATTAGAACGGTAATTTCATCGTCCTATACGCCACAGTATGTTTTATTGACAATTATTACGCCGCAGAAGACACAACGCACCTTCAAGAACATTAAATCATCAGGATTTTCCGCAACGCAATCCACCAGCGCCGTACACTTCCCAATCCCGCCCTTGGCCGCAAAACGCGTCCATCGTGCGAGCTCTGTAGCCTCCATGGCCACCCAAGCAGATCAGCGAGCCGTCGCCGTATGAGGGAGAGAGGGAAGTAGAGTCGACAATGATTAATGATCTCCCTTACTTTTCGTTTGACCAGTGATGACGGGCCGATGCCAAACACACGACCACTCTGATCCACTTGGATCCGGCACCGGAGCCACGCTCTCAATCCAAACGACGAGGGCCGTGTCTGACACGTCGACAATGAGAGAGGGGTCAGACGGCAAGCCTCGAGCAATTATACTCATTCGGTACTATGACTGGCGTCCGGTATGATATAAGTATGAGTATTTTTGGCAACCATCATGATTGATTTCAGACACTCATCTCGATTCTAATAGACGCGCTAGCTTTCCACTTATGTAGGCAGCTTCGTCTTTCTATAACTTTATCAACTGCTGTCTTTTTGATGATCCATGCAACAACAGCCAGATACATCTTTCATAAAGTAAGTACTGGCTGTACAGGTTTCCTCATACAACAACTCTTCGTTATCCTGATCATCAGGATATCCAACGACTGGTCAAGTGGAAGCTCACGGGTCGGCTATTAAACAATCAAACTTGCTCACGGACTACAATTTTAGTACAATCGCTCCTTATCTATCGGCACGACGATCCCCAATCAGTTTCTCGCTTAGCCTAACGGGATCCTGACGACCTTCTCTCATGCTGACTCACGGTTACGTTCTATTTTTCACTCTTTCCACGTCCTACCCGCCCGCGTTACATCAAAGCACAGGCCCCTCGACAACGAGCAACAGATAAGTTTATCTTTTGACACACCGTCAACTATCCACCAACGCCTGTAGCTTCAACCTTCTCAAGTGCTCAATCTATTTTACCCTTTGTCTACGAGGTAGGTACATGTACAGTCCTACATCCACATACGACGCTGCAGGGTGTTTTGGACACAATCCAATCGATAGTCCTCGATTCATCCCTCACTCGTAAATCCCAGATTGATTGAGTGATCGATCATCCGATAGCAACTCTTTGAGACCTGAAACCACGCCTTGGACCCATTTTGTAAGACAGTGATCTTGCCTGCTCTCACGACTTCAAACTTGTACCGCCAGTTTCGACGTCGATTAGCAACAATTTTATGCGTAGCCTCGATGGTGCCGATTACGATTTCTTGTACGACTGCCCACTCTCCTCGTCAATCTAAATTCTCCTGCCTGGGCGCCTGTGTATCATCACAGGAACTTTTTGTGGATGTTGAGCTTGTGCCTCCTTCGCTTCATGACGTACGATGTTCTTCCAAAACCTGGAGCCACCTGTTGGTGTCTACCGCATTTCCCAGATGCCTCTCCTTTCTAACCAGCGGATCAGAAAGGTTTCGATGGCACTCACAACGTTTTAAAGCTCATCTTCTTGGAGGTACCAGCATATTGAAGCTACGTACAGAGTAGTTCAACGAGTGTCCAATTGTCCTGGTCGTTTTCTCACTGTTTCCAAGGTTTTAATCCGGCCTTCTGCAACATTTCATACTCGTTATCTGTGTTTGATATTGTTGCTTTGTGTAGACATACGTCTTCCTAATTGTTCCCTGTGTCATCAACGCCACCAGCGATTAACACACGGCTTCTCATGTACAACGCGACAGTCGATATTAAGAACCCGTGAAAAGCAGCCATGAGATCCCCGGTTGACTCTTGGCGCTGAAACTGTTGCTAAAAGTACTTCTTGACCCGTACCTTTGATATCCTTTCGTCTGGTCTCCTCGCATGATTGAACGTTCCGACTCGGAGATCCTCTATTGATACATCTCAGCTCAAGCTCAATATCATAAGCAGACTAGTCTCAGCCACTATCAATCACAGTAACCATTTCGACTCGGAGCTTGGTCTTGTAATCTTGGATATATCTCACACGCGAGCTGCGTGTAATTACCATTATGTCACTTTTCTAGCTAGTTGTGTTATTTTCTGAATTTTGAGGTTCAGAATGCCTGGCTAACAATTGAAAGCACAACTGCATAACTCACACTTAGAGAGTCCATCTGTGTTTTCCAAAGTAAAGACTTCCAAGCTATAGTATCAACTATGTATAATGGAATGGCACAGCCAACATTGAATACTGAGCTTCCTATTAAACTTTCAACAATCCATTCCGATTTTTAAGGATGATAAAGATCCTGATCTGAAGTAAAATTTAAAGGGGCACATTTGCGACAAGGACTATCGGGGAACTCTTTAGAAGCGAAGAAACGGTTTCTGTTCACGTATCGATGCAACTGTGTCCTCGTCTTGGAATGTAAGTACCTTGTCTTCGATAGGTACAAAAACGTTTTTGCACTATGTTGTACTTCGTTTCTTCATTAAACCACTGTCCTACTTGTGCTTATCTGGCATAAGTGGTGTCGAAATCTGGCACGGGTAGAGCTGTACATGTACCTAGTCCTATCCAAAAAATCCATTCTGGACCAAACGTGGTCGTCCTTGAAGTTGCTAGCATGTGCTTCCTTTACTTCTGCTTCCGAGTCTGTCGATCGCCAATTCAGGGCCGGTCACTTCGCGCCTTCGCGGGAGTTACTTTGATAGCCCTCGATCGCTTATGGGCTGGATCACACAGCCACAGTTTTGGCCTGTTCATCTCCCATTCAGGGTCCTCTTACACTCGCTTATCCCTCCAGATACGATGCCGAGAACGAAACAGTTCTACTCCATTTTCTCTCCCCCTAGTCTTTCTATGTCGGAGCTCGTGAAGACTACGCTCGACCACGATGAAACGGACCTCCTCATCGACCAATGGCTTGACCATCGCGGCCATGGCCAACTTGCCTACTATGAATGGTTTTTGGACATTCGGGAGCGGAGACATGCTGCACTATCCCAGAAGAAACAGATTCTTGCGTGGTACAAGGGCGAATTTGCACCAGAGAACGTGTTCTGCCGCACAGTCGATACAGGGCGCTTGATACCTCTCGACAGAACATGGACGACACATGTTTATCACCATCATTCATTCAAAGATCGTGGCCTTCCTATGAAGCCCGTCGTCTTTACGATAGTGAGTTACCTCATCGGCTCACATTACCTTTCATTCAATGATGTATAAATGGGCAGCTTCCTGAACTTATGTTATTGCGTGGGATGCATGATGTGGGCTGTGATGAGATCTATATCATTGTCACCGACTTGAAGCGGCAAGAGATGGATGATGCTACAGAGTACTTCAAGATGGTGTGTCGCTATTCCTTCAATCGTACCCGTAAGCCAAGCATGGAAAGGAGAATCCGTTATGAACGTGAGCATTCTTCTCTTCGTCTTGGTCAATTGGTTTCATGACGGATGTTTGGTTGTTCTAGACATGCGATTGACACACACACTTCTTCGCCAACGTCGCACACCGTGTTTCCCCCAGATCGATCTCGTCGTCCGTGCTCTCCTGTATGAGAAACGGCCCCGCTTCTTCGTGCTCTTCTCACACCACGGTACATCATATTCCCAAATCTTCTTTACTCATACGTCGTATGTTCCCGATGCAGACATCTTCAATGATCTACCAACGGGTTGCCCAAATCCATGTTGTAATGATGATTGCGAGATGATACGTTTCCCGCGACGGGGACTGGAGACAGCAACTGTGTTGAACGTCTGGGGTAAGGGTCGAAGCAGAAAGATTAAAACACGCTCGATGTGTAATTGGGTCGATTGCGACGTGTTGTTTGCTGACGAGGATTGTGGTAGCACTGCAGGCAGTGGCTCGGAGATTAGTGTGGGGTCCATCGATAGCGGAGGTGGCAGGATCACCGGACAAACATGCAGCAAGTGTAAGCTTGTCAGGTATTGTTCTGTTGATCACCAGAGGAAAGATTGGGAAGAGCATCGGCGGGTTTGTGTTAAACCTATTGCTTGATCTTTATCGGACGTTATGTGTTCTGGACTGTCATATTTATCTTTTGCTGAAGTATGCATATCATATGGTAGCATTCGTTGATATTGTCATTGCATTAGCTTTTGTATCTATCTACTTATCACCCATGTTTTTTGGCCGCACACCTCTGAACGATAAACGGATCTCGGAGTTGAACGTTGAACTGACATCAACAACTTTCATCATCTCAACATCATGACCCTCCGATACCTCACTGCCAGACTTGCTCAGCAAGTGAGCTAAGAGGGATGCTCCATACATTGAACGTTGCTCAGCCATGTTCTAGATTGACGAGGAGCTCATGGGTCCCGCTGGAGCCTTCAGCCTTGATCAGGTGAGACTTGGTCATAATTTGTCTAGTGATTTGTACTCAATGGAGTATTCAGCTGATGGAGCTTGCAGGCTTAGCTTGCGCTCAGGCGCTTGCCAAAGTGTACAAGAAAGAGAAATATCCTCGCGTGTTGGTTTGCTGTGGACCGGGGAATCAAGGTGTCTACCAAAAAAAACTGATATTGTCTCATCGTGCAGATAACATGTTTCTTTCAGGCGGGGATGGCTTGGTTGCTGCTCGGCATCTATGTGAGTCCTATATATCAAATTAACCTCGGCTCATGCAGAAAATATCCAGGGATGTTTGGGTACAAGCCCACGATCTACATGCCAAAGGTACTTTATACCCCGATTGTATCTATCAAGTCACCTAATACATCTTTCTAAAGCCTGGATCTAAGGATCACTATAAGGCAATCTAGGTGTTTTTCATTGACTCTTCAGCTAAGGCCTTTTTTCTAGCGCCTACAAGCTCAGTGCGACAACTTGAAGATCACTACGCTACCCCTTTCATCTGACACCAATAGTTTGCGCACAGCGCTAAGCTCCAGCGATGTCATTCTCGACGCCATATTTGGTTTCTCCTTCAAAGGTCCCATCCGCCCTCCATTTGATGCCGCTCTTCCCCTTCTTACACAGTCTGGTCTACCCATTGTCTCCGTTGATATACCGTCAGGTTGGGACGTCGAAGAAGGCAACAATGCGGGCGTCGGCCTCAATCCTGACGTCCTTGTAAGTTTGACTGCCCCAAAAGAAGGCGTGAAGGGGTTCACTGGACTACATTTCCTTGGTGGGAGGTTTATTCCGAGGTACGAGCAGCTGTCCTTATCATGTCTCAATGGTATTAATGTGCATTGCAGGTCACTAGAAGAGAAATATGCTTTGAACTTGCCGCAATATTTAGACACGGATCAGATTGTCGAGCTTCCTTCTATTGAATCGTCCCAGAAGTTATGAGGATCTTGTCAAAGCTGTGCTGTCTCTCCCCTGATACTCCCATTCATGCTACTTGCTAGGTTACGGAGAGAATCTCATCTGAATAGTCAGAATTATATGGCCCAAAAGCATCTAGCACCCTTTCAGTACTTTCTATTTTCATATTCCTAATCATCGTAGAGACAGACCCCTTCTTAACTTTCGTTCTGTATCTTGATCAACAGTTTTTACCAATTACCAGCCAGCTCCTATAGATGCCGAATACGCATGCCAGCTTTGCCCACGTAATATTATACCGATTCTACTGCACTCACTGGGTGCAGGGTTCTTTGGCAAAACGATGGAAAAACACGGTAAAAATAATCCAATTGATTTCAAAATTTTATTTGGATGTTTCTGTCAAAACCATAGAAAAAAATACTGTAACCGAACCTAGAATGGTACTTGCAATATAATTTGAATAGAAATAGCTTATTGATTGTTTAACACAATGAAAAAATTGCGAGTACCAATTGTTCTACGGTTTTGACAGAAAATTACATTGTTTTACCGTGTTTTTTCCGTTTTTTTTTTGCCAAAGAACAACATTTCTGCACCCAGTGACTGCTCGTGTTGTTGAATGACTCCCATCAGCAACCTGAGGCTGATTGATGACTTCAGGCAAGCTCGCTCGTCATACAGTAAGATGATCAGAAACGTATGCTGATTACCTAAAGAAGGATTGAACGTGATCGTCGATGGTGGTAGCTAATACCCTTCAAATCGGGTCAATACATATGTACCCATACTTGAAACCCACGGTAGAATCGATCGCTTTAGACTTGTGATTCAGAAGATGAAGGCATCTGGAACACTTAGATAGATAGCGAGATGATTTTCAAGGAAGAATATTACAGCACTTAATAGCGGCTTCAGTCCATGTTCGATTTCCCTTTAGGTAGCATACATTTCTAATCATCTTCCTGTATTAGCGACATACGGTACATTACATTGGCGGCTTAATGGGTCAGACTTTGCGAGAAAGGAAGTGGCACTCAGCGTCAATGTTGGTCTTCCCGTCCCAACATTTTTGTCTCCGGACCGTTGAGCCGATCATCTGGTGGACTGCTATTCTAAGTATCCTTAGAAGTTACCAACCAATTGCAACCAATCACTAACGGTAACCTATAGATGTTCGGTTTTCTGAATCACCATTTGAACCGATCAAGTCATCATGGGGTTTAATCCATAGCTGGCCCAGGCTTGAACATCTGTGTTATCCCGGAGCAAACCGAAATCTGAAGATCGTTCGAAGGCATCTATGTGTATTCGTCGGCTATATACATACAAACATTTTCGTTGAAGAAGATAAAGATCGTCGACTCGTATAACCGAAGCACAACTGGAACAGAGACATGAAGGACCCAGTGATTATCCGGAAAAGTCCAGTCAACACAAATCTATCCCCACTAATGAATCAAAATCCCTCTAGAGGGAGCATGCATTACTGATCATTTTGCTATATTAGCCGTACAGAAAGCCCAGGAATTTCTCTGCTACTTCGATATCTCTTCGTCTCAATTCCATGTAGGTACATTGGTAGCCCATGGTCGGACCTTGCGAGTCTGACGTCGTCAGCTCCTAGCCTGACTGCTATTCAGCCTTTCTGACATTCAACCCAAGTGTAACTTATCCATGACCGCTGAAATTCAACAGCTCTCGAATTTGATCACTTCCTCCGTTTCAACGTTACTTCGGGAATGTGAGGATAACAAAACACCTTTTCCCGACCCAAATCAGCCATTTACGTCGCAACCGGAGGCGTTTCGAGCGAGCCGGGTCGCTAACGATGCGGCAAACATCATTGCTGCCTCCGCACTGCAGCTTGTAGCGCGTGTTCTACCGCCTGATATGTCAGTAATGAACATTGCGTGCGGGGTACGTTGTCGTGTTCTCGGTGACATTTCAAGTTAGTAATGTGATGTTCTGCGTAACAGCACTTCAAAAGTGCCGCACTGCGAACTGTTTTGGAGCTCAATGTGACAGAAATTCTGCGTGAAGCGGGACCACAGGCATGGTATTTTTCAGCTCCTCTCACCCTTCCATAATGAGAGGTTGACAGGGGATGCATGTCGACAACATTGCAGAAATATGCAATGTGGATAGCAACAAACTGGGCGAGTCCTTCGTACTAGTGGATCATTCAAGTATCTGGTTCTGATAGTCCATATCCAGGCAGGTTACTCCGTATATTGGCCACAGATCATTGCTATAAAGAGGTTGTCCCTGATGTTTTCACGAACACGAGCATATCTGCCGTCATGGATAGCGGAAAATCTGTTTCAAACATTCTTAAGAAGTACATAATCTCACTTCGTCCAAATGTCAAGGTTTTTATACCCAGTGAAGTCCAGAAGACAAACATGAAGGAACATCGGGACTTCCGGCATTCTTGGAGACCTAGTAAGCTCTCTTATCCAGTAATCTGAGTATCTCAAAAAAGCCTTCAGCGCTGGCGACAGTGCTAAATATTCGTCACAGCTCTTTGAAAACATGACCGACCCAAAAACGGCCCGCTCTAGTGAACATAATCATACTCCTTTCAATCGTGCTTCCAATGTCGATCTTTCAGTCTGGCTCTGGTATGAGAAAAAAGACCAGACATACCGTCGCCGCCGCTTTGAGGTTGCTATGCGTGGTATTGCACAGATGCAACCTCCTGATCTCTTGGACGACGGTTCGTTTCTGCCGAAAATACTATGACGTGATCTCACTCTGATCTTCACGCATCAGTACTTGATTGGAAGGCCCTTCCCAAAGACTCTATTGTTGTCGATGTTGGAGGGATTGGAACATCTTCAGTAGCACTTTTCAAGAAATACGATCATCTCAGATTTGTTGTACAGGATCTCCCAATGGTATGCGCTGAAGCAACAGATGTGCGTCTTGAAAATCAATGCGTTCATATATCATTGACCTGTTGGCTACTGCAGCGTTGGAGCAAGGAAAATCCCGAGATTATTGAGACAGGCAAGCTGTCTTTTGCGCGTGGGTATTGTGTATGCTCTTTGTGGATGCAGTCCTGAATATATACACACAGCTCATGATTTTTTCACCCCCCAGCCTGTGACCAATGCTTCCGTGTTTATCCTCAAGCAAGTCATGCATAACTGGTCGGACCTGTACTGTGCTCGTATTCTCAGGGCACTTCGCGCAGCCGCAATGCCCAGCACGAAGCTTGTTCTAGTTGACAGCATCATAGCATACGCATGTCATGATCCTACCAATGGATCGGGCTCAAATTTCGGCTTTAAAGAAGCTCCAGCCCCCCTCTTGGCCAATTACGGTACGGCGAATGGGTTCTCCTATTTTATCGACCTTGCGGTACATGTCTTGTTTCTAGTGTTTTGGTGTCGAACTGATAAGGATTGCACAGATGATGGTTTTTCTCAATTCCCAAGAAAGAACGATTGGGCATTTGGACACTCTTTTGCGAAGCACAGGATGGCAGCTTGTCAGCGCAAAACGCCACCACCCTCCAAGTAATTTTTATGAGCCCGTCGTTGCGGTTCCTGTCAAGACAGAGATGTATCATCTCTGATGACAATATTTAGGTCACAAACGTGCCTGCTAATTGTATTTGTAGCCAATGTTCGGGCTCGTGCCAGTGACTCGCAAGGAGACACGACAGAAGACTAGAAAACAGAGTTTATTGCAGTCTTCAGTGTACCGGTGTACGACATACCTCGAAAATAGAATGAATCAAGCTAAAAAAAAGTTATCTACGAGCACTGACTACCCGTAAGTCCAGAGGTCACATAAGGGAGCATGATTCGTATTAAATAGAAACATCACAATGTGAAGTTGCATTGCTCAAGGAAGCAAGCAACAGGGGAGCGCCCGATGCAGCTTGAGGGTAAGTGCCACTATGATGTCAATGGGAAGTGATGAGCGCCATTAGGCGCCATTGAGTGGTAATACAGTACACCGATATTGATGTTTCAGATGGCACACATTGACAGTATTAGACATGTACCAAAGACGATAGCCATGTGCATGTACGTACTGAGCGCTAACTGACTCACAGAGCAACAAAAGGAGCCGTGGTCAATTGAAAAGGAGAAGGCTTAAAATTTGGCATCAACGCCCATGAATAATAGCGCCACCTGGCTGGTGGAGTCTTTTCGGTCGGAACTTTCCAGGATCACGCTACATCATGTCAATGACGCTGGCTTCGCCTCGGGATAGTGTGCCCAGTCCACCTGGAGAGTCATTGCTGAGTATTCCTGAAGCTCGTGATGGGTTCTTTGGTTATTCAGAAGAAAAAAATCTCCAACAAGTACGTCGATTTAGCACGTTCAAGATCATAGCCAATGCAATATCTGTGTTCATTAAATGATTACCTGGAACAATTTCTAGATAGAGGAAAAGTACTGGGCACAGAGACGTAGCTCAGATGCACGTTCGGATGGGTCGTTCTCCGGAAACTTCAGACTTACTCCACTGCAACGATCCGTTTTCGAGGGGCAAGCAAATCTTGCAGGTTCTGCTCTCGAGATAGAAGAAGAACCATCTGCACCCTCAGAAGTTCCAGCATCGGGTATAATATGATCATTACTGCGCGTCTTTCCATGCTCACAACTGTGACAGAGGCTCATTTGAACAGCGAGTTTGCAGCCTTATTCCAATCTTTCCAAAGATGTCTCGATCTACGCGAGAAATACATGGCCAAGTCACTGCAGAGGCTTGGTGATAACCCTAAAGACTATGATAACCACCAGCCCAGCATCGATAAAGATCTGGGTCATGTTCCCCTGCGCCAGTTTGAGAAATGGGAAATTTACCCTCCACCTCCGCCTCCTCATTGGCATTGGACATCTCTGAAGAAGGGACCCAGTAGCGATGACACAAATGACGCTAAGCCTACAGAGTTTCGTTTCGAAGATTGTCATATTCCAGGTGCACATCCATGGACATTCAACATCGATGAGAAGGGCGTCTTCCAGGTGTACGATAAACCAACTATAGAGTCTGATGAAGAGAAGAAGCCTGCATTTGATGTGCCCAGCATCCGGGAATATTTCGTAGATTTAGATTATGTTCTGGGCGTCATTGCTGATGGGCCCACGAAGAGCTTTGCCTTCCGAAGGCTCAAGTATCTCGCAAGCAAGTTTGAAATGTATGCGCTGCTGAATGAATCTCAAGAAATCGCTGACATGAAGGTGAGCAATGTGAAGTTGGCATTTCCCAGATAGTTTGATTCGATTCGTTACCAGCGTGTTCCCCATAGGTGGATATGTACTGTTTTTAGGCCGTTCTTCATTCACCTCTTCCCACAGAGATTTTTATAATGTTCGAAAAGTTGATACCCACGTCCACCACTCAAGTAGCATGAATCAAAAGCATCTCCTCCGGTTCATCAAGTCAAAGATGAAGCATAGTCCAAACGTCCGCTGCTTTTTATCAATTGATTTCGTCAGATATTGAGTATTGTTTAGGACGTTGTCATATTCCGCGACGGCGCTTACTTGACCCTCGAGCAGGTCTTCCAATCCCTCAAACTCACCGCATACGATCTCTCGATCGATACTCTAGACATGCACGCGCACACAGATGCATTCCACCGTTTTGATAAATTCAATCTGAAGTACAACCCTATCGGCGAATCTCGTCTGCGCGAGATCTTCCTCAAGACAGATAACTTGATTGAAGGACTTTATCTTGCTGAACTCACGCGCCGTACGTCTTCAGCTTCGAAAGATCACTGAATACTGAGTTGCTCGTTCATTTAGAGGTCATGACTGATCTCGAACAAAGCAAGTACCAGGTACATATCATTCCCTGCGATCATAACAGAATACCTAATAATGGCTCGTGTGTAGAACTGTGAATGGCGCATCAGCATTTACGGACGCTCCGCTGACGAATGGGACAAGTTGGCTCGTTGGGTCATCAATAACAAGCTCTACTCACACAATGTGCGCTGGCTGATTCAAGTTCCCCGTCTTTACGATGTGTATAGGGCCAATGGCTCGATCGATACCTTCGAAGACATCGTAATCAGTGAGAGATCAATTGTTATAGCCTTTGGAGAAACTGTTTTTCAAGCTCAACAGATGTATTTCGTCCTCTGTTTGAGGTTACGAAAGATCCCACGTCGCATCCAGAGCTACATGTATTCTTGCAACGCGTCGTTGGGTTTGATACCGTAGACGACGAGTCTAAGGTCGAGCGGCGGATCTATAAGAAGTTCCCCTATCCGCGCTTGTGGAATACGCAGCAATCTCCCCCCTACTCGTATTGGTGAGTTCCGGTGTCTTGTACTTGCTTTCCGGTATAATGTAGACAACGATGAAGGATTTATTACATGTTCTCGAATATAGCCAGCCTTAACCACTGGAGGCAAGCCCGCGGTTTTAGTACGTTCGCACACCTTTGATGTTGTCTCGTATTTGACATAGACTTCAGATACCTTCGTCTTCCGTCCCCACTGCGGCGAAGCTGGCGACACGGATCATTTGACTTCTGCTTTTCTCTGCTCTCACTCAATCTCCCATGGCATCCTCCTCAGAAAAGTTCCCGCGTTGCAGTATCTATTCTATCTGAAGCAGATTGGCATAGCGATGAGCCCTCTCAGCAACAATGCGCTATTTTTGACATACGAACGGAACCCACTTCCAGACTTCTTCAAGACAGGCCTCAATGTTAGCTTGAGTACGGATGATCCTCTGCAGTTTCATTTCACGAAGGTCAGTTTTGATAAGTTTTTCTTTTTGTCATTAATCAATGCTATCTTTCGTTCACAGGAACCACTTCTCGAAGAATACAGTGTTGCAGCCCATGTCCGCACCCATGATACTATACAAGCCGATACTTTTTAACTGATAATTGTGGTTTATACAGATCTACAAACTAACGCAGAGTTCCTTGGCAGAACTCGCTCGCAATTCAGTGATACAGAGTGGCTTCGAAATGGAAATCAAACGTCATTGGCTTGGTCATCAATGGTATCTTCCAGGTTCCCCGGGAAACGACATCAACAAGGTCTCTATGAAAATTCATGTTTGGTGTACACTCCTTTCTGATTAGAACATATAGACAAATGTGCCAGACATTCGCCTTGCGTTCCGCCACCAAACTCTCCTTGCCGAACTTGACATGATCCGTGGTAGAAATTCGAGTATCAGCTAGTCTGAAGGCGAAATCCAGGATCGGTTGCGACGTGCTGGAGTACAATTTACATAATAACTGTCCTTAGTATACTAGTGACTTGGAAGATCAAGACATTCAAACCCCTGGAAAACATTTATTATGAGCTTCTTTCTCAACATGTTTTGACTTGGTTCCGATATCGTGCAAGACACAACGCGCCATCTTATTCTCTCTCGGGGCTTTTGGTTCTGATGATCAACGTCGGTCTTGTCTTAGTTTTAACGGATGTATGGAGACGAACAGGGAAACAAACTCACTTTCTTCATGTTTTCACGAGAGTTATTGGAGTCTCAATGACAACACAATGACATTATCTCGCCCAGCAACACACACACAAAAGGGGCCCACAAATCTACATGTCCATGACCACAACATGGGACGCCGCACAAGCCTTCAAAACACAGTTAAAATCGCCTTTCCCACGTTGACTTGTAATCGTGAATGATCGTGCCAGCCAAAGCGAAACGTTCTGTATGAATACTGTCTGACTTCGCGGCAACGGCTAACACTGAATAACTTCTACATCTGCTCTCTCCCATCAGGGAAATAGGTGAATGTCGACTTACTTTTGCTCTCACGTAGGTGTCATGAGGAATGATTTCGATTAGTTATATTAAAATTCCATGTCAAAGGCTGCTTTGGGACCATTGAAGGAAGAGATACTATGCTTACGATGGAAGAATCTTATGCTTGGCCTTATACTTGCGCATTGCATAGGAGAGCCATACTCTCTTCTTGAACAGATATTTGATGGACCAACGAGCTTCCTCCGTTCGAAGCTTCCCGAGAATATCGTGCTCAGCGGGATACAGCTGGCCAGTAGGGGAAGGCTACTCATTTTCATTGTATTCCACTCGATAGGATGAGCAGACATTCAACCAAAACTGTATGCTGCGGCTCACCACGCGCATGGGGGGTTGGATACATCATAAGCCTGATTAAACTCTCAAGAAACGTATGATATTTCGGGACCAAGATACTGGCGTTGAGAGGGGACACAGAGGTTCCCAGTTCTAGAGCTTGAAACCGCTCTTTCGAGTCAACAGAAAAGGCCAAAAATGTGATTGGGGAAAAAGCAAAATCCATGTTGGAATCGGTTCGAGTTTATAGGGATGATCCTCGGGTACGTTGTGGTAGAATAAGGAAGCATATTGACGGAATGAAAAAATAGAGGGAGTTAGACGGTGCTCAGAAGGACGGATGAGGTAGGGAGGAAAACCCGGTTTATTTTGGGAATGGTACGATTATGAGGAAGGAGGCCGTAAGGTAAAGAAATGGAGAATAGAGTAAGCGGAAGGGAGAGATCGGAAGGGATTGGATGGATGGCTAGAAAGAATGAGGTGAAGATGTACAGCTACAAAAGGAAAACAAATGGTCAAATGGGAAATGACGAGGAAGTAGAAAGAAGGTTGGAAATAGAGTTGGAATTTTGAAACCGACCAACGGTCGGTTCCAGAACGGGGGCGCGAGGAGCCTTGGAGATGGAAGGGATTATATGGTACGTACGAATTGATTGTCTATTCACTCTATCAACGCGTTTGGAAATTGTGTCCATATGGGGGGTCTTCTCATCCATCTCTTGAACTCTAACATATCACATTGAAGATAGCTGAAGCATAATGATGTTATGTATGTAGATGATCGCTGTAGAACGGAATAAGTGTCACTAAAAAGACTGGATATTTTTGCACAAGTCACCACAAACAATCTCCCTGTAAAAATGCAAGCGCCTCACTAGTCACTGGGATTAGTTCAACAGGCAGGCATTTTTCGGGTATTGCAAATTATGACTATGCCAATGTTTGCGTCTCTCGCATCGTTCCGATGTCACTCCGTGTGTCGTGAGGCTCCCGAACATTGTGTACATAATTAGCACATTTATGCATTACAGATCCACAGCTGAACCCTGAAGCCGACATCCTTAGACGGCTTCAGGTATTTTACCTTAGCTCCAGACGTATCGTCGCAAACCCTCTGTAGCTAGTCGTAGATCGCTGTCAACAACCTGTTCCACATGAAAATATGATTGCTTCGTACTGGGAGGAAGACCGCTGTCACAAGGAGAGTCTCTAGTTTCCTGTGTCCCGATAAGACGAGTTATTTGTAACCCAAGTCCACTCATCCACCTTCGATTTTGGGCATCTCCCCTCAAATGGCAAAGGCAAGCCAGCCGGGTCATTCTCGATGTACTATGCGGCCCGTCATAGGCGAATGTTCCTAGCATTTTCGCTCACGACACGCGCCCCCATCGTACCGGTAAGTAGATTTTTCTTTGAAAAAAGGTTCATCGGGGCTTGATGGTAAATTATGCAGTCCAGTTCTCCCTGGTGTCATCATCAAGCTGATGATCATGACAACTCATCTTTAATTTCAGTATGCCCGATAGCTGACGATGCGATTGCCACAATTATCTACATTCGCTCATATAGAGAAAAGCGATTGGAAGACCACGCTCCACGTGGCTGGCGCCAGCAGCATCGTCATAACGAAACAGCCTGCACCAGGCAGACTTTTTAGCGTTGTTTGCCTTTCCACCGCTTCTCCAATTCAATCCTCTCCGACCACAACTGATGAATCTTTTGCGGAGACGTTGGTTGATGATACTTCCTCCTCGCACTGGTAATGATAGCGTTCCTGAGCATTCTCGACAATGCTGTTTCATCGAGTGCCATTCCATTTCGATATTGAACACGGCGAAAGAAAGCGGGCCAGGTATCAACCTTGTAGATGGCCTTCACCTCTTCAACCATGCGCGCTGGGATACTTGGTTCCGGAAAACCGTAGTTATCGTCCAGCTGGCTTGGGTTCGCCGCATATGCCTTAACAAAGATGTCCAAAAAGGTAATCTGAAACATCATGAGACGCAGGCCGGTCTTGTGAGCCATGAAAGTGGTGTGAAGACGGTATGGACTAGGACCATCTTCCATTACTTCAAGCGTAGGGTGCTTCTCGAGTAGCCACTTGGCATTGCGCACGGTGGCTTCCTCGAGGACTGGGCCGTTCAATGAAGCCCAGCTGAGATGACCTCGCTGGTCGGGTGGAAGGGCAAGCACAAGGGTTATGAGAACTATGAGCTCTCCTATATCAGGAAGATGTACTTTCAATCGGTATTGGGGAAAATGAAGGAAACGTAGAAGACGGTTGACGGCATCTTCGAGGATGGCTGGTGTCGTGCGAGATAGGCATAAAAGGAGGTGATAGAGGTGGCCATAAGCAGTCACCGCTTTCTCAGAAGCGTGAAGAAGCGTGATTGCTGAGGTGGGCTCCGTTGTCGGTGTCGGAGGCGATTCAAGTACATCGTTGCAGGCCTTCATTAGAAGGACGACAATGTTATTCATCAGCTTGTACACGACCTCGACTGTAGCGTGAATATGTTGAGGCGGCGTACGAAATGGCCGCGGGAGGCCTTTTCGCCGTATTTCGCCGGCGGCTTTGTGGAGGATCTCGAGGTGGAACCATATCCGGTTCTCAACACGACTGAAGTGGTCGCGGTTGAATGCCAGGGGAAGAAAGAACTCAAAGTCCCGTTTCTGAACGCTGGTCCGGACCTGATAAGTGTCGAAGGCCTCCCAACTCAACCAATCGAAATCTGAAGATAGACGTCCATCCTCGCGGTTGAGTGCGATTCCGATGCCCAAAATTGAAGATCGGAGAGGATTACGAAGAAAGAAACAACGCAATTCGCGTTCCAGGAGCACGTATTTCGAGGTAACTATCCGACGAAATCGAGGATACGCTGCTGAGAAAGCAACGAGAGACTCTGAAAGTAGGTGTCCTGACAAGTCCAGTAGGACATCGTCGTTGAGCATCTCGAGGTAACATGGGAAGGATACAGGGAAACACAATGGAGGAGAGGCCAACCATTCATCCTCTTCATCCTGAGGTATTCTATGAACAGGCAATTTATCAGAATTGTACCCACATCGTCGGCATTTCCACTGAGAGATCAGCTTATATGTTGCATGCCATTTGGGGTTTACGACTTCGACTCGGCGCATCGGGACGTGAACATTCTTCACACTGTGGATCGTAGACTTGGTACCAGAGATTTCAACCTCCGGCGATGAGCTCGAGTTCCACATGTCTTCGAGTTGCTCATGCGTATATACCGTGTGATCGGAAAGTTCATAGCGTACTACATGATAGTCGCCGATATCCACCACTCTCCCGTCAAACTGTTCGACCTGTGTGGGGGATTGTATGAGATGTAAAACGAATTTTCCCAACTAATAAATGCGAGACCTTGGTGCTGGAGAAGAAAGTCAAGAATTGAAGGAACAATCCTCGAAGAGTCAGAGCCGGTGTGTAGCTATGGGTCTGTAAGTAAGGTGTGACAATGAGGACTACAAAAGGACCTACCCTCCGGTATAGCCTCTCTCCAACTCATCTTGCTCCTTCAACAGATCACAACATATCCAGTTCCCATGTAGATTGGGATGTGTTATTCCAGCAACACTCGAGTAGATCATAGGAGGTGAAGAGGGCTAGTGTATGATGTGAGTAACTGTTCGGACTTGTCCACGCAGACAACAAGGCCACCATACCCAATGATTTGGAAGCTCGACATCAAAATGGAGCGCAAGGTCTTTCCAAGGACCGCTCGGAGGTGTAAGCACTAGACAAAGCCTCTGGACATTGGCATCGTTTAAAAAGACCGATACTCCGGGATAAGGTGACTCAGAAAGCTCGGCAAGGTCATGGTGAAGGCGAGAGAGGAGGGTCCTGGGGAGGGGCATCGTTTCGCAGCGTCTGCTGGTGGGGGAGTTGAAAGAGTGGCTGTTTGTGGGCTTTTGAACCCTGCCATCAGGTGGGCTTTTGGGCGAAAAAGCAGTGTCAACAGGCCGTCATCACAATTGCTGACATAACAAAGCCGGCGAGGGGCGGTCGGTCACAAATACAGGCCGCTCAAACCACCCATTCTTTGAGGTCGAAGTGCACCGCACTAAGGATACATATTGAGTGTGATATGACTCGCAGCCAGAAGTACATACTATCTATGACTCGGAACATGCGCCAAAATAGGGCGCGCAAAGATGTGAACGAGACAAGCTCAATGGTTGGTTGGTAAGGAGTACAAACCTGATGGAGTTTGCGGGTCATAAGTACCGATACCCCATGATGCATCCCGTCACGGAACACACCATTCAAACATCCCGGGGTACTCGCTGGCATTTCAATTGGTTCTGTGATTTCATCCTGTCATTGTATCGTAACTTCGTTACATGGTAGCAGGTGCCTTATGTCGACGAAACTTATATTTGTCATTGTTGGATTCAGAAGGCTCCCCGAAAAAAAGTTGACACGCGACGAAACCACCCTCAATCATCAAGAATCCATAAATGCCTTCGACTGTTAAAGGATCTAAGGGCTCTGGAAAAAAGGCGACTCTGCCCAAAGCCACAAAAACTTCACCAGTCAAGGTATCGAATGCAGCACCTCCACCCGCACGTGAGGAACCAGAACAAGAGGGTGAGGATGATGATGCTGACGAGGAAGAAGACAGTGACGACGAGGGAGTCGATGAGGAGGGAATGACACGGCTTATGAATGCTCTCGGAGAAGATGGGCTTGATGACTTTGATCGAGCACAACTGAACCTTGCTCTTGGTGAGGAGGATGACGATAGGTCGGACGATGAAGAGGATAAGGATGGCGCGTCTAGTGAAGATGAGGAGGCAGAAAGTGATGCGGAGGATGAAGACGAGAAACGAATGGGTTCAGAGGATGGAGAGGGCGGAGATGACGCGGTGGAGGATGACGAGGAGGATGGAGAGGAAGAAGAAGAAGAAGTTCTACTTGAAGACGCGGAACATCTCGACGAAGACGCGATACCTCGGCAAAAAATCGAAATTGATAACAAAGTATGCTTCCGGTCCAGTTTCTCGAGTTTGCATAGTTCACTTATCGTAGGTTGCTCTCGAGCGGATCCGGGAAATTATTCAGCTCGACCCTTCATTACCATGGACAGAAACTCTCGTCCTGACATACCCTCAATCAATAGACGTCGACGTGAACGATGACTTGAACCGTGAACTTGCCTTGTATGTACCCTCTTTTTTCTTGTCATCATCCCACTTCTCATCCCCATCCTCCAACCCAGCTACAAACAAGCTCTGCACGGCGCAGAAGCCGCCCGATCATTGGCCGCAAAACACAAATTCCCTTTCACTCGACCTGCCGACTATTTCGCCGAGATGGTTAAAACCGATGCCCATATGGAGCGCATACGACAGCGTCTGCTCGACGAGTCTGCTACTATCAAGAAAAGCGAAGACAAACGCAAGGAGCGGGAAGGGAAGAAGTTTGGCAAGCAGGTCCAGGTTGAGAAACTCAAGGAGCGTGAGAGATCGAAGAAGGATATTGAGGAGCGACTCAAGGGCCTCAAACGGAGTATGTCATCTCCTCAATGTTTGTCATGGTCATATTCTGACTCTTTTCCTGAATCTTTGCAGAACGAAAGGATATGCTTGATAATCCAGATGCGGGCGATGACGACTTCGATGTTGCAGTTGAAGATGCTATCTCCGATCGGCCAGCGAAGCGCGGTAGAGGAGAAGGTGCTGCTGGCAGAGGTGGTAAAAGGGGTCTCAGCCGCAAGGCTCGCGATGCGAAATTCGGATTTGGGGGTGGTAACAGACGGTCGAAACAAAACACAAGGGAGTCGACGGACAGCTTTAATCCCAGGGGAGGACGAGGAAGAGGTGGAGCAAGAGGTGGAGGTGGAGCAAGCAAACGTCCAGGAAAGAATAGGCGTATTGCAGCTCGGAGTAAATCATGAACATAACGTCTCATTTTGTTTCAATGCGAGTTTTCGTGGAACTTTCAGACGTAGCTCAGCGGAGACTCGCAAGTGCTCAATGATTCTAGCGAGTTGTTTATCGGACTCACTATTACTAGATGGGCAATAAAACTCATTGTAGCTCGTAAGGAAGTAAGAGCAAATCAATTGATCTCCGCCGCTGTGTATTTCGTCCTTGCTAGACCAAATCGGCGGTTTGTTACGTCAAAGACACTATAGAATCGTTGCAAGAATGCAAATCCAACTAACGAAGGGTTAGCGTTCCTGTATGGCCCACAGGAGCCAAGGTCTTACTTATAAAATCAAGACCATGACCACTCTGAGTACCCATATCGAAAAATATGAGGTATATTTTATCTTTCTCACCTCCGATGACGTCGTTGAGCCGTCGCGGCCATATCTGAGCATTGGGTGTTAGCTCGTAAGTTTCCTGACGCGACGCCGAACATGATTAGATTAAATCTCCGGAGTTCTTTTTTTACGAGTACTCACTGAACCAATCATAAAGAACACGCTCGCCATATGCGCGAATTGCGCCTCCGTTACAGTTAAGAGTCCTGTGTCACTGTCGAGATATCGATAGGCTAAAAACATTGGGTCTCGAAGCAGAAACGCTTACGGATCTTCCTCTGCACCTGTAGCGCGTCGATAGGCGTTGAATGCATCCGAAGCAAGGAGAAGCAGCGTTGTCCCGATGTCGACAATTCCAGCAGACAATCTTAAAAGAGGGATATCCTCGCCGTATATGAGGTCTGCATCTATTCCCCAGTACTTGTCAGAGGGTTCTAGTGTCGTGATTGGGACGTAGTTAACTGAGCCGGTGAATCTGTTATTCAAACCAAGGATGTCAGGTCGCTTGGAAGGCCGGGAGAGTAATGAGAACGTGATACTTAGCGGTGTCGGTGGCTCCGAAAGTGATCTCCCCGTTCGCGACATTATCGCCGTCAGGGATATAAGATACTCCCATGGATATGGTGGGTATAACTCCAGAACGGAATAGGTTTTCGGTCACAGGATATACATCGTCTGGCCCTGAAAAGAGGTTACTAGAGACGCACAACTTTTCAAGGATGACGAACTTGATAATGAAAGATTGACTGGTCCGATTCTAGCCACAAAGTGTATCAAAATGCAAGGCTAGCCTGAGTCGATAGAAAATGAAATCGCACCCCAGAATTCCATCTACACCACTGAAACCTCGCGCGCTGGAAACCACACCGATGATCTGTTTTGTAGCGACGAGATTTCCGCCAAGAGTGACTTGATCCAGATCTACATCATACTAGCTAGAGTTTCGTCTGAAAGAGTCCGTCAAAACGCATACATTCTGCGCCGGTCACTGCTTCAGAGCCATAGAAGATTTCCTAATACACCGTAACGTAAAGGGCGAAAAGTGACGAAGAACTTTCTACCCACAAACATTCTGTTATTGTCAAAACTAGTACTTGTGGGTGAGTAGCCCTTGTCGGCACCGACCCAGCTAACTTTCGCGTCAACCCTTGACGCAAGCCATTTGTAGATACCCTTACATGTTTGAACTGCCTGGAAAACGAAAGTTTCATGAGACTTTAATCGACAGGAAGAGTTTTTGAAGGACCTACTAGTATCGAGAAGAAGAGAAAACATGGTCGACGGCTGTCCTACTGCAACAGGAACCAAGTAAGCCACCCCTAGATTGCAAACATTTGAGCACATGGGTATGCAAAGTCGTTGTTCAAGCCCTTAGCCAACAAACCGGATTCAGTTACGTTGACTGAATCACGAGTCTCAGAAGGGATACTAATTCGCTTGTTCAAGTTCTTAGCATGAAATGCGGCAGGACCATGTGGATGAAGCCCAGCAAGGAACTTGATGGCACGCGTCTGGTCGCGAGCAAGGATCTGTTTGGCGTCATGAGAGAGACGCGTCTCAAATGGAATGGAGTTGATAATAAAGCGGGACATGGACTAACGCGGTAACCAGAGTGGGTGGCAGAAAGCAAAGAATTTGGCGCATCAGTTGGATTTTATACTTCCGCGACCGAAGATCTGCGCTGACATCATTGACGATCTGGAGAATTTGCGCATATTGCTTGCAATTGATGCGCTGTGACGCGCAAAATGTATAGATTCATGCTTGAAGTTCTGATGAGCTGCAACTTCTTCAAGTTTAGTGTATGCTGGATGAAGAGTGTAAAGCGCCTTCGAGGAAAATGGCCACGTGCACGTATCTTGTCATCTGAAACGTGTAATATTCAGAACGGCCTTAAACAGAACTCCCTGGCGCACTTGCCCCGTCAGATTCCAGGACATGACGTTGATAGCTGCTTGTGAATTTCATCTCTTGACTCTTTGATTTCCATCTCAAGAACTCATCTTTAACTGCTTGAAAAGTCACATGCGTCGGAGACACTCTGAATTCCCCATTTCCCTGGCTAGGGCCCGTCACTTGTCATTGTTCCAGGACAAGACGATTACTTCAATCCTATCCAACGGATTCCCTTTCTCCAGGTACATAACTTCAGGATTAAGTATACTTCAGTCTTCATTTCCTAATCGTTGGCTCAGTAAACTACCCGGTCACACTTCTTGTGTCAATGCCCTAGCCTTTTCCTCTGGCGAAGGACGCTTTCTGGCGAGTGGTGGGGATGGTATGTGAAATTACTCCTTGTACATCCATCACGTACCGTGACATGAGCAACAGATTTTCGAGTATACCTCTGGGACTTTCACCAAGAAGATGTGACCACGCCGATATACACCCTTCGTGGTCCCAAGGTAAGCTTCTCTCGTAACATCGATGGTTCTAACACCTCGTGCGATACTCATATCCTTAGGGGAACGTGTTTACATTGGATTTCTCTTCGACCAATCGTTATATGTATTCGTCCGTGGAACGTTTCTTATGCATGTATAAGTAGAGTCTGATTGGGAGTGAAGTGCAGGCACAGATGAAACTATTTTGAAATACGATATCTCGACAGTAGGGTTACAGCTGGACACCAAAACTGGCGCAATGACTTCCGATCGAATGTTCCGTTCACACGACGTAAGTATTGTGTCAACGTCCAATCGAAAGGAGCGTCCTTACATTTAATAGGACACTATCCGTGCAATAAGTTGTCATTCATATCAGGAGGAGGTCTTTCTGAGTGCTGGGTCACACATCTCATCACAAGGTGTCTCAGGAGAGGCTAATCTCTACCTTAGCCAGGATGGACGCATCTTACTTCACGATGGTCGAGATAATGGCTCTTCCCGCGCTCCAAGTACCCTACAGTTGTCACCGGAAGCAACAGGGGTGCAATTCCATCCCACCATGGAGCATATTTTCGCTACATGCGACAGTGACGGTGGGTTGCATTTACGCGATACTCGGATGGCGTTCGGACCTCTCTCAAACCGGACACGCGAAGGAGTTGTTCAAGAGGTCGGTTGCTTGTTTCGATGTCTCCTTCCCAACTCAATATTCTGGTACCTTTGGAAGTACCTTACGAAGCTTACTCGGAAGATACATCATACTTTACGCATGCCGGAAGCAAGTAGTTTAACGTTTAACTCTGATGGTTAGCACGATTTCTGCCTTCTGTGTTGATCTATCTCAGTCTGGTTCAGGAAGCAAACTCGCAGTGGTCATGCTCGTACGATTAGGGTGACGGTCTGGCACTCCCGTTCGCTAATATATCTACAGAAATATCTCCCTACAATCTACGGTTTGTCTGATGCAATCCCCCTTGCTGTATTTAGTGGGAAAAACCATCCGGACGGGACGCCTGTGTTATTACCTGAGCGGGCGTATTCTAATTGGTGTACTATCAAGGTGCGGTTTCATATCTTTGTAATTGCACGCCATGTATTTATGACCATCTAGAATTGTGCGTTTGGAAGTTTTGGATTGAACAACGACGAATTCTACTGTGCTGGTTCTGAAGATTTCCGTGGATATGTGTGGAAGGTCCCCGTGGTCGGCCAGCTTGTGGATCAGAGGATCGAACTCTCTGCTCGCGACTGGGCATATGATGATTGGCCAAATGTCCCAGGTAGGCTCCGGTCACTATGTAATACTGATACTCACGCAAGGTCATCCATAGCCTTTACATACGATCACGCAGCGCCGAAATACATCCCTGTCGATCTTTCAACACCGCATTGTTATTTGCACGGTCTGCAGGTCCCAACTATTGTTTCACTTCTATTGAAATTTGCTTCAGGTCACAGATCAATCATAAACACTGTCCTTTGTCATCCCCATCTTTTTCACGTTGTCACCTGCGGGATCGAGAATGATATCATCCTTCATAGCCCGACCCCCACGTCCCCTTGTGTACCAAACCTCCAGCATACGTCGACAGATGTACGTGTGCTCGAGAAAGACAGCCATCAAGATCAGGCTCTGTACTTCCGGGCGCTGGCAGGAATAACGGAACATTCCGAGTTGGCCACGATCAGAATGTTTGACCAGTTCGTGTTTTCCTTCGATCAAAAATAAAGGTTCACATCTTACGAGATATCCGACAGCATACTACGGCAAGAAGGCGAACATCAATATGTTTTTAACAAGCATCGGTGGGCACGTGAAGACCCATCGGGTGAAGACCCATCGGGTGAAACAGAGTCCGAGTCTGTGGACATAGATGATCATGAATGATTATGATGACGATGAAATAGTTGTTGTTCTACTGTAGGAGTATAATTTGCTTTTATGGGAGACAGAAATGCTATCTTCAAGAGGGAGGACTGTAGATTACTAAATAAGCTACATCGACTGCCGCCAGACGGAGCCCCAAAGTCCGGACTAGTACCAGATACTCCTCGTCCGATGAATTGGAACTATCTCGGCCGTCTTCATTCCCTCTATTCTGTCCTCCCCATTCTCTATCTTCTTTGCGAGGTCCCATAGATAGAAATCTATAAGGACGCTACTTACGATATCTTCCCCACATTTGCCTTCTTCCGCAAATAATCTAAGTATTTCCTGTTTCACCCGTTCAACAGCGATGATACTCGCAGTGCGCAAGCTTATCTCCTCGGGTGCACCAGACTGGAGGGGCGTACCTGCGTGAAGTGTTTCAAGAAGGGAAGGCGGATAATCTAAAATACGAAGGTGATGCAAGATCTGCGGCACACGATAGTCTGCGAACATCGTGAGCTGTTCGATTTTTGGTCCTCGGACTCCGGGGAATATGGGATGCAGGTATGTTGGCTTAGCTGGATAGAAGGCAGCCCAAATCTCAGCGACTAAGATCTGCGCTCTCTTCCACAAGCAGACTGATTATGCCTTGAGTCAAGAGCACCAATTAGCTGCTCGAAAAGTACCTTTTCTTCCGTTCACGATAAACTCGTCACGATACGTCGGGAAAGTATCAACAACCATCTTTACCAATTGAAGCGCAGTACCTTCCCCATTATGCCTTCGTTGGAACTCGTCTAGGAATCCCTGGAATGAGCCATCGAAGTTCTGAATGGTTACGATATTTAGTATCTAATCCGGTAAGCAGATGTAATAGTATACCTTGCAAAGTATCGATCCAACTTCTCTCATGATGGCTATCCGCTCTTCCAATAGAGGAATAGATTCCGCTGACTGAGGGGAAGAACGAAATACGTGTTCAATCAATGAATCAGGACATAGTACTTCTGAAGAGTAAAAATTAGGGTCGGTTATTGGAATATCGTCGTCCGCGAGAGCTATTGGGATCATAAGATGGGAGAAATTCAGGCGTGTGTAAGTTACTCACCCCTATTGAGGGAAGCAATCAAGCTCCAATAACCCGTCCACAGCTTCTTTCCACTAGATTTCCATTTGTCTCGCCATTCGACACCATAACGGTCAGGTCGTCCCTCCTTTTCAGACCAAAAGCTGAAGTTCAAGCATGATATAAGAAATATCCAGTTCAGGACAGATTTGTTTGTGGGATCCAAAGCGACGTAAGGGTCCGACGGTAGAAGATGCAAGGGGTGTGTGCGCCACGTCCGAGGGGTATAGGATTCCACTAGAAGCCTTTTGCGGATCTGGCAGAGAGCAAATTATCTTCGTATTGTCGCAACCACTGAGCCAAGCGCGATTACTGACGTGCTTTGCAGCCATATTTACACCATCTTCATTGACGAGTACGATATTCGTGGCCTTTAGGGTAAAGAATCATCCATATATGTACAGCAACCGAAAAGTCATAGCGAAGCCTTACTTTGTAGGCAAACTCCGAGCCTTCAATGACTGGATTGACTTCGGTAGTGTTGTTTCTCGGAATACTCGGCTTTTCATTCAAGGTAGACGTTGATGTCAGTCTGGACCCGAGAGACATAAAACGCTGGCGAAGCTTAGAGTATGCGATAGCGACACTCATACGAGTTTTCGTGAATGTCGCCCAGATATCTTGTAAGAATTTGGTCAGCATCGAGTCATGATAAGTTATGGCGGCTGTTTTGAATTTTTCTGAAACTTGAAAAACTTTCGTAGCTCACAAACGATGAGCGCCCATGCTTCCCGCGGAGATAGATTAGATTTTAGACGCGTGGCGACAAATTCGAGTCCTGTTTGTTGTTATGTTTGTATGTTTGGCAAGGATAATGATCTTGTGGGCCCTGTCCTTGATGATACTTGGTTCCTTCTGTGATTGGCAGATGCTTGGCTTCTTCTATGGGACTCTTAAGTTCTCACCCCCGGACATGTCATGTGATGTCATGTGACCTGCCTTGTTCAACACTCGAGTTCGTCTGTATTGAAATAGTTAGAATTTCTACACTGTCAGACTCATGATGACCTTGACCCACAGAAGCAAAAAAATCACTTTATTTCAAACTTTCAATCAAAATAAAAACTAAATAACAATAGAAACCACACTCCAACTGCAGGGTATATCAATGTACTTTTCACAACACCTCGGAATGAGATCGTCCCCTTACACTCACCCTATCATGAATGATCACACCCACACAACACAATCACCAATGGAGGAACTCAGCATCATTAAATATACAAAATGGGAAAAGAAAAGGCTATGTTTGGCCAATTATTGTCAGTGGGAGGAGCATGGATAGTCACCAGTGAAGAAGTCCCTCCTCTCCTTGAACCAAGCAACCCTACAGCAATTGCAGCTTAGAACTCATACCTTCTCCAGAGTGACCACACAGCCAGTAAAATATACAATGGCTGGACAAAGGTAACAAGATCCATGTGAATGCTATCTGCAATAAGCCATTGCTCATGTGGACAAAGCTCTGCAAAATCCACTCAAAATTAGCACTGAACATGTGCTTCAACTCACTTAGTGACCTTTTCAATTGCAAGAAAACAAAACTCTCACACAATTGTGTATGTGAGTGAATGGCACCATGCAACTTATTCATTCTCTTAGACCTCTACCCAGGATGGAACTGTGAAACCTGGCTACACTCTTGAGATGCTCAATGACAAGCTCTGTTCTATGGCTATGCTTCATGTGCTCCTGTGCAATGAGTATGCATCCCTTATTTCTTCAGTGATGCTCAATACTCTAACCAACAATGCTGTTGAAGAAGCATTCCAAACCAAAGAAATATAATGCACAGCCACCACAGAAGAAGCTGCAGCAGCAGCATGTACAATCAAATGTTACCTGTGTGATGGTGGACTTCTTACACTACTCAGCAGTGATGACAAGACACTAGAATTGGTGGGAGATAATTCAGGACTGGTGGGAGTGCAGTGCAGTCACTGGCCCATGCAAACACCATGCCAACCCTGACCTCTGCCACCACCTTGAGAACTAAGCTAGTGCACATGGATATCAACATGTAGACCCAATGCAGACTATTACAATGCAGCTCAGCACCAGAAAAAACATGAATCTCCACTGATTTGAGAACCTCTACCACTGCCACCACCCTCTCCATACTCCAATGAGCAACTGAAGCAGCCTTCATGAAAGGTCAACATTGGCAATGTTGACAACTATGGGGAGCAGAAGGTAAATCTTGTTCTTAATGTTCACTCCAAACTTATAGCTGGCTGAGTGTTTGTCAAGCATGAGGTTGAGATTGATGGCTATAGCCATAATCCATGCCAACACAGCCCAGGCTTACAAAGTTGGAAGACATGACATAAACTCATGCTCATCTCCAACTCTAGTTTCAGCTTAGTCATATGTATTACCCTTTTCTAGTTCATGGACCGACTGCTAGGGCCCAGCCCCTACTTCTTCTCATCAGCATTAGTCATCTTGGCTGAGTCATCAGACTTCTATTTCTCCTTTGATGTATTGTTGTCATTTCTGCTTAGCATACTGGGGCCTGCTTATCACATATAGTATTAGTCATAGCATAGCCACCAATGTAGTATATAAGCTGGTCTGCAAGATAGAATATCCTCAGACTGAACAATAGCAGTGTTCTCCAGATCTATCCATTGAACCAACTGTAAGATCCCTGAGTGATGACTCCCCTCTGCTCACCATCACTCTGTGCTCACTTGCCCATTGCCACTGCCTGTTGTCTGCTTGCTGCTGCTCCCCACTTGTCCACCCTTTGAGGAGCTTGCCTTGTGCAGAGAATTCTACATTGTGATTGTTCCTCTTACAGCTTGTTTGGTCTCCTCGCTGCCCATATTTCTAGTCTGCAGCCCCCACTCTACCCCCTACCTAGCTCTCTAATTCATCGGCCTCATCCTACCCCTTGACAAAGTACCCCTATGCCCACCTCCTCTGCCTCACCCTCTTCTCACAACACCTCTGCTCCCTTGGCCAGTATCCCTGGGTCAGGACTGAGTCAGACACCCATTTGAATGGCCAATTGGTTCTCCACTATGCAGCAGATTCAGCTTACACTTACAACTGTCCTGAGCAGACTCACAGCTTTAGAATCTGTTGTTGCTGCCGCCTGAACTGCTTCATAGCGTAGTATGGTAGCTTTTGCTTCTTGCCTGGCTCCTCCAGGGCAATGCTCTCTCTCATCTTCCAAATGTCCTACTATGCCCCCCTCTCATATTCCACAATGAGTAGTGCACCCTACCTCTAGTACTCCCTTGGCCATCTCCCAAGCTCAGGACTTGCCTCCTACAGATGAAAAGACCCCACACTATGAATGTGCATGAAAGCTTCTCAACTCTCTGGTTGCGCACGTTGTTGGTCATCAAGGGCGGGGCCTTAAACAAGCCCACAACATCTCCAGTGCTTGGCTGGCTGTGTAAGGAGGCAATCCCCAGGAACCATTCCCTCCTTTCTCCTTTCCTTTTTTCCCTTTCTTTTCTCTTCTTCTCCCCTTTAGATATTATCTGTACATATTGTGTCTGCATTTCTGATCACCTGACATTGTTCCCAAGGTCATCTGATCCCTTCCTGGTCATCTGACCCTTTCCTAACCACCTGACTTGCCAGAGTCACCTGATGGACATTACCAATCCATTCTCTAGCAATGTCCGGGTTTTTCATCTTTTATTCCCACACTCCTTTTTCAGTGGCTTATGTGTACTATACAGTTGGTTCCCATGCTTCTGGGGCCTCAGAAATGTTGGCGCATTGGATTTTACACTAGTCCCCACATCATACTTTGATCAGGAAAAATGGTCTGAGCCAGTTTGGCACAGCCCAGCATCAGCATAAGTATGAACAAAAAAGATATTTGTGATATGTCAGCCCAACATGGTGCACATGTTTTGCCAGCCTATGGCAAAACACACTTATTGTTCTCGATGTCTCAATGCATGCTATGCATTGCACAATCAGTTTACTCAGCAAGTAAGGACTTTTTGCAATTGGTTTTTGTCTTGGACGAAACACAAAAGGAAACAAGATAACAGTTGCAAATGGACCTGATGAGCCTCTATAAAGGCAAAACTGGTTGAGTTACTAACAGCTAACCCAGTTGTCCAGTGCAATGCCAACTCACAACTTATCAACTTGCAACCTTTGCTTCACTCAGGTCGCTTGCAGCCCCAGAAGCATCCACATCCTGACATAGGGATTCCCCAGACTTATTCTCTTTGGATATCCCTCTGCCAGGTGAGTAGCTAGCCCTGTACACTGTAGCCACTTGCTAATACAACTTTGGACATCCCTCTGTCAGTTGTGTGAGTTCCACAGCTCTCTGAGGTTGCCCTTACAGCAGAATAAGTCTCTCCTAACTGGTCTGGGTTCACCCAAGCAGTTGTGCTCCTCTGTCAGCTTCCTTTCTGCCTCCAGGGCCCCACTCCTGCCTGTTAGCTCCCCCACCAGTTCTCTCTTGGTCCCTCCTCTATCATGCCTGCTACCCCAGCCTCAGACCTCCCTCCTGCCCCAGGCACCTCTGCCCCTGCTCAGGACAATGCCTATGCTCAGTTACAGGCTGTAGAACAGAGCCTCTCTACTTCCAACATCACCCAACTCACTCTTTCTCAGCAGCTTTCTACCATGCAGACTCAGCTTGAAGAACTTATCTCCTCTATGCGCTCCGCTTCTTTAGGGGTCACCCCCAGCTCCTTGGCCCTCTCCCATGCTCCCTCATTGCCAACTCCAGATCATTCCACCTCTGAAGTCCTCCTGGCAGCGACTGTCACCCCGCTGTCTTCCCCCCACGATGACAATGGTCTTCAAGACCTTGTCCACGATCAAGGCAGCTCCTCCCTCTTCTTTTGACGGAGATCGGATGCAAGGTCACCAATTTCTGACTGCCTGCAAACTGTACATTAGTTTGCATGCATCATCCTTTGGTGACCTGACACAAATGATTAAGTGGGTGTTGTCCTACATGAATGCTGAATGTGCAGCCGATTTGGTGCAGGAGACTTTGGAGGATAATGCCAACATGTTCTCCAACTGGGCTGCCTTTGAGTCTTGGTTCCTTTCTGAGTTCATGCATCCAGATGAGGCACAACATGCAGCCCTTATGCTAGAGGGCACCTCCTATCACAAACAGGGCTGCACCCTCAACATGTATGTGGATGGGTTCAAACAGTTGGTTTGGTGCTTGGGGTTCCCCAGGTTTGCATAACTGGTCCTTCATTTCCGGCATGGGCTGGACCCATCAATCCATAAGCGGATCAATGGCATGGTAGAAGGATGACTCTGAAACGACAACATAGAAGGCTGAATTGCAGCGGCACATCTGGTGGACCAAAACACTCATGCAGACCAACAGTTCAAAGCATTTCACTCCTCTCAGTCATGCTCACTACTGCTGCTCCCCCCTCCTGCAAAGCCACCTTCTCATTGGGTGCCTACCCCGCTACCTGTGCCCACAGCTACTCCAGCTGCATGAGGTCCAGCACCTTGGGTTCATGCAGTGGCTCAGCCAGCAAAGATCTCCATGGGAGTCCCCATGGCTCTTCCCAGAGGTGGTGGATAGGGTGTCAGAGGCTGAGGAAGAGGATATGCCAGAGGATTTTTAGCACTGCAGTGGATGGACTGTATGCCTCTACTGCTTGGCTCCAACTGTTTTGCATGTCTTTCTATAGAATCCCCAAATATAACTTCTGTTGTTGATTCTTTGGTATGCAGACCTGTTGAGACCTCTGCAGATGTACTACCCCCTCTTCTTCTGACACCTGCCAAACCTCCACCTCCTCTTCAAGCACACATCCCTAGTTGGGAGTGGCAACTTCCACATTGATATGTTGTGGCCTCCACTCCATCCGCTACCACTCTCTTCCTTGAGGTAGAGCTAGAGACTACTGACACACAGCATACATAGCATGTCTAGGCTCTGCTGGATAGTGGAGCCACCAGACTCTTCATGGATGCTGCATTTGTCGAGTAGCATCAGCTGACCACCTAACTACTGACCCAACCCATCCCTGTATACAACATTGACGGTACTCTCAACAAAGCTGGCTCCATCCGGTGTGTGATGGAGTGCATCCTCCACTATCGCAACCCATGCAGAGCAAGCAGTGTTTGCTGTTACCAGTCTTGGGAAGCAGGACATCATTCTAGGTTACACCTGGCTGCACTTACATAATCTGGATATTGACTGGTCTACAGGGGAAGTCAAAATGAGTCGGTGTCTGCATCAGTGCTCCACATGTGCAGATGAAGCCAGATTGGAGTGTTGTGCCTGTATTTGGGAGGAAGCTGCAGTTTGAGCCTGTCAATGGGGTCCCCTGCCCTACCTTGACCTAGACCTATTGGACCCTCTTCTCTTAGCATATCCTTGTAAGGAGGCCCCTCACCAGAATGCTCCAGGACCAAGAGGAGACTCCAAATTGGAAGAGGCTAGTGGTAGCAACTTGCAGGGAACTCTGGAGCCTGACACTCCAGATGAAGTCATTGAAGAAGGCAATTGGATTCTCGCTGCTCTGCCACCCCAACTATTGGTCACTGCTGATATTTGTGCCAGTCAGATCACATTGCAGCGTTTAGCAGAGGCCTTCACCTGAAACATGCAGCCAGTCAGAGACATCATACTGGACTACCTCCATGACTTTGAGGATGTATTCTCCAAGACCTCCTTTGACTCCCTCCCAGAGCGCAAGCAGTGGAATCATGCTATTGAGTTAGTTCCCAATGCAGAGCTCTCAAACTGCAAGGTCTATTCACTTGTGCCAAAGGAGCAGGATGAGCTTGATGCCTTTCTCTAGAAAAACCTTGAGTCCAGTAGGATCCGCCCTTCCAAGTTGCCCATGGCCTCCCCTGTTTTCTTTATCAAAAAGAAGGACAGCTTCCTTCAGCTAGTACAGGATTACTGGGTGTTGAATGCCCTCATCGTCAAGAATTGCTACCCCCTTCCCCTCATATCCAAGCTAGTCAATAACCTCTGAGGTGCACAATATTTCACTAAGTTAGATATCTGCTGGGGCTACAACAACATGCACATTAGGGAAGGAGATGAGTGGAAAGCAGCATTCTAGACAAACCGAGGGTTGTTCAAACTGCTGGTCATGTTTTTTGGCCTCTGTGAGGGGACAATCCACAGGACCATTCCCTCCTTTCTTCTTTCCTTTTTCTCCTTCCTTTTCTCTTCTTCTTCCCTTTAGATATTCTCTGTACATATTGTGTCTGCATTTCTGATCACATGACATTGTTCTCAAGGTCATCTGATTCCTTCCTGGTCATCTGACCCTTTTCTGACTACCTGACTTGCTAGTCACCTGATGAACATTATCAATCCATTCTCTGGCAATGTCCGAGTTTTTCATCCTTTTATTCCCACACTCCTTTTTCAGTGGCTTATGTGTACTATACAGTTGATTCCCACGCTTCTGGGGCCCCAGAAGCATCCACATCCTGGCATAGGGATTCCCCAGACTTATTCTCTTTGGATATCCCTCTGCTAAGTGAGTAGCTAGCCCTGTACACTGTAGCCACTTGCTAATACAACCCCTCTGTCAGTTGTGTGAGTTCCACAGCTCTCTGAGGTTGCCCTTACAGCAGAATAAGTCTCTCCTAACTGGTCTGGGTTCACCCAAGCAGTTGTGCTCCCCTGTCAGCTTCCTTTCTGCTTCCAGAGCCCCACTCCTGCCTGTTAGCTCCCCCACAAGTCTTCTCTTGGTCCCTCCTCTATCATGCCTGCTACCCCAGTCTCAGACCTCCCTCCTGCCCCAGGCACCTGGCTCAGTACAATGCCTATGCTTGGTTACAGGCTATAGAACAGGGCTTCTCTACCTCCAACACCACTCAACTTGCTCTCTCTCAGCAGCTTTCTAATATGCAGGCCTAGCTTGAAGAACTCATCTCCTCCATGTGCTCTGCTCTGTTAGGGGTCACCTTCAGCTCCTCGACTCTCTCTCATGCCCCCTCATTGTCAACTCTGGATCATTCTACCTCTGGAGTCCTCCCAGCAGCGACCATCATCCTGCTGCCTCCCTCTGTAACAACGATGGTCTTCAAGACCTCATCTGCAATCAAGGCAGCCACTCCCCCTTCTTTTGATGGAGATTGGGCACAAGGTTGCCAATTCCTGACTGCCTGCAAACTGTACATTAGTTTGCATGCATCATCCTTTGGCAACTCGACACAAACAATTAAGTGGGCATTGTCCTACATGAACATTGGACGTGCAGCCAATTTGGTGCAGGAGATTTTGGAGGACGATGCCAACATGTTCCCCAACTGGGCTGCCTTTGAGTCTTGGTTCCTTTCCGAGTTCATGCACCCAGACAAGGCGCAATGCACGGCCCTCATGCTAGAGGGCACCTCCTATCACCAACAGGGCCGCATCCTTGACATTTATGTGGACAGGTTCAAACAGTTGGTTCAGCGCTCTGGGTTCCCCAGGTCTGTGCAACTAGTCCTTTGTTTCTGGCACATGCTGGACCCATCAACGTGTAAGCAGATTGATAGCATGGTAGAAGAACGACTCCAGGATGACAACATAGAAGGCTGGATTGTGACGGCGCATCTAGTAGACCAAAACGCTCATGCAGACTGACAGTTTGAAGTGTTCCACCCCTCTCAGTCATGCCCACTAATGCTGCTTCCCCCTCTTGCAAAGCCACCCACTCGTTGGGCACCCACCCCACTACCTGCACCCACAGCTACTCCAGCTGCACAAGGTCCAGCACCTTGGGTTCCTGCAGCAGCTCAGCCAGCGAAGATCTCTATGGGGGTCTCCATGGACATCGCCACTGCTTGGAGGAGGAGAGGAGTCCCCACCTCTGCATGCTGCCAATGTGGAAAGCTCGGTCACTGGGCCTGCAATCGCCCAGAAGGGCTCGACATCCACTACCTGTCTGCCGACAAGCGAGATGCACTCATCATGGAGCTCTTGGCGACTAAGGATGCGGTGGGTATGCCCTCCCCAGAGGTGGCAGATAAGGTGTCAGAGGCTGAGGAAGAGGATACGCTGGAGGATTTTTAGCATTACAATGGATGGACCATATGCCTCCACTGCTCAGCTCCAACTATTTTGCATGTCTTTCTGTAGAATCTCCAAATATAACTTCCATTGTTGATTCTTTGGTGTGCAGACCTGTTGAGACCTCTGCAGATGTACTACTTCCTCTTCCTCTGGCAC
>QGOB01000617.1:0-43865 GCA_003313055.1 Termitomyces sp. MG145 | reverse complement strand
GATAAAGCAGCCCCACTTAAGAGTGCCAATCCAAAAGTTCAGAGTCTATGTATATAGAGGGAGCTGCAACCACTATAAGGACTATAGCAGAGACACAAAGTAATCAAAGTGACAAAAAATCTGGACTAAAGCTTCAGAGGTCAGAGCCCATAACCTGTTGAAGACAGGCAATGCACAGGAGACTGAATAGTCACTAAAGCTGAAGTTCAAAGTCAGAAACTGAGGACTCCAGGTAAAACTAACTACCTTATATACTCAAAGTGTGCGAATGAATCAAGTAATCAAAATGACAGATGAATGGAATGGAAGCAGTTAGAAGTGACAGCAAGCTGGAATGGAAGTTGTCAATAGTGATAGCAAGCTGGAATGGAAGCAAGCTGGAGCAACAGAATGGAAGCAAGATGAAATGAAAGCAAGAGAAGTGAAACTGGATTGTAATTGTACCATTAGAGATGGCATGATGGTGAACTCTGGAAATGTATGAAGCATTTTTAACACTTTGTACCAATGGAACCTGGCCTGAAGCTTTGCCAGGTGGACAGGTCAACATTGAGCACAGAAGATCTCAAGAAGATTGGCATGAATTCCTTACCATAACCTCAGTTGCAGCCTACTTTGGCTTGCAATCTCCACTAGACCTGATATCCAATATGTCATCCAACAGCTATCTCAATTTTTAGACTGTTACTCATACATACACTGGCATGCAGCAATACAAGTACTCCATTATCTCAAAGGAACTTGCACCAAGCAATTATGCCTTGGTGGGACTGCCTCCATCGAACTGGTCAGCTTGATGGACTCAGACTGGGCAAATTGCTTGGATACACAACAGAACGTAGGGGGTTATGCATGGGCCCCTGGGAACTGGCTTAGTCTCATGGGCTTTGAGGAAGCAGAAGATGGTAGCTGCATCATCCTGCAAAGCAGAGTCTATGGCAGTGGTAAGTGAGCATACAAACAAGATGCGGACATTATACTTAACCAAGAACATTACTTCGATCACCGTACTTACTCATGTTCTTGGTAGGTTCAATATCAGTCAAGTACGCGACAACTGAGGATCACCGTACTTACTCGTGTCCTAGGAATCAACCTCTAACACGCGTCGCACCTGGCGAACACTTGGTCGTAATGTCAGTCATGGATTGGATCGTCGTCTCCATCCAATTCAAAAGGTGCGATTCCATTCTACTGCCATAGGTGAGGTAAGTACAATCATGACATTCACCTCTAGAATGGCCTCGTGCATTCCTCCATAAGGGCCGTCCAGCGCCCACAAGGCTGTTGAGTGAGTTCATACGATACACGTCGACGCTCCGGCCCGACCAAAATTCGGGCCTCATGACTATTTAACATCTTCTCCGCTTGGTGTCCACACTTCAATCGCGCCTACAGGCCGTACATGTGGCGATGCGTCCCTATTTGAGATCGAAAAGTTTTCCCTTCCTTTTTTTGTCCGGATCTCTCTGTGCACATGCTCATCACTATCCGGCATCAAAAATACGACTGCCCCAGGAAAGGAGGTTTGAATGAATCTGCTCAGGGCCAAAATCGGCCTAAAACGTCTCTATGAATCGACTGTAAGCCGTTTAGGCGAACGCTTGGATTTAAAAGTGCGAACAGTTGTAACTCGGAGTCTCCATCGTGTCATGTCATCGACTCACTACAATAGCCCTTCGACATTCCTCTCAGACTCTCCCTTTCCACGATATGCTCGCTATCAAAAAGAAAGTAAACGGGATATGCAGGAACGCAGGCTGTCTTCAAGTCCAAAGAACTCAATTATCGCGCAACAAGTCATACTCAGCCCTGGTAAACCACCTTCTGAGAATACGCCTCTGTTAAATGCTGTCATACGACGAATGAACAAATCTCTCAGTGACGACGATTGGATCTTCTATACTTTCTTGGAGGAGCTCTGTATACTCGCTCAATATTCCCTTCCTGTCTTTGGGTACGGTCATCCACCTCTCTTCATTTCCATTTCCTTCTCACAATGATTTTAGTACGCACGCCCTAGAATTCAGTCTTGTTATGGCCCCCGTCATCTCCATTGGCCATCTATCCACTACCGCCCTTGCTGCTATCACTCTTGGTTCTATGACCGCCAATGTCACCGCCTTTAGTGTCTTGCAAGGCTTTGCAAGTGCTCTTGACACCATTCTCCCTTCCACATGGACATCTTCTCAACCACAGCTCGTAGGTCTCTGGACCCAACGAATGCGTAAGCAGTACTGAATCACCTTCCCGAGGCATAAACTAACCGATCTTATCGTTTCGTTGAACTTTAGTTGTCGTCATGGCCTTCTTGCTATTTGTAAGCACGCTATTTCTGCGGTGATTAATTCTATTTTCATCCTGTCCTATGCATATTTGACTCTAGCCAATATATCTAATCTGGTTCAATGCTGAGACCATATTGCTTGCGCTCAAGCAAGATCCAGAAGTCGCACGACTCGCAGCTGTGTACCTATCTTGGGTGTCTCTCGGTCTTCCAGGTGTGTATGTTCAATATCATTCTCGAGAGAATATAGAGTTGACGTTGGCGAAGCTTATGCTTTCAATTGTGTAAGCCAGTAAGTTCAGTTTTGTTTCATCCGAAAAGAAAAAGACTGACATAAGTCACGGTCGCGAAGGCGGTATTTCCAGTCTCAAGGTGTGTATAATTTTCCGAGGCGTGCTGGTGTAAAAGATGTCTTACCATTCGAATATTCATCGCCCGCCTGCCAAGGCCGCTTCGCCATACCAACGCAAATCAACTTGATCGTCGCACCGATCAACGTTATTCTTAATTACCTTCTAGGTTCGACTCCTGCTCTCTCAATCCATCCACCTCGGGATCTCTGATTTGAATCTTAGTATGGGGTCCACCGTCCGTTCGACTTGGATTCATCGGCGCCCCTATCGCAACCGCAATATCATTCAACCTCGTCGCGCTCATGTCGATCGTGTGCGGGGTGTTCTACGTGCCCAAGACAGCATGGTGCCCCCTCAGTAGGAAAATGTTCACGGGCATTGGTGTACTGGTGCATCTAGGCCTCGCGGGTGTAGGGCAGACGGCGTCAGAGTGGTGGGCGTGGGAGCTAGTTGCGCTCGCGGCGAGCTTGTTGGGGCCCGTGGCGCTTGCGACGCAATCAGTGTTGCTCTCGTCTGCGTCGGTGACCTTCCAAGTCCCGTTTGCGTTGTCGATTGCGACTTCTGTGAGGTGAGTTCGGATTACCGTTGTGTTGATTGAGACAAATGACCTGACAATTGATAGGATTGGGAATTTGCTTGGGGAGGGCAATGCGAAACGGGCGGGCATTGCGTCGAATACGTCGATTATCATGGCACTGATACTTTCTGCGGCTACCAGGTAATTCCATCCTTGCTTATTCTCAGTAAGGACAGAAGATGTGATTTTTGGTATGTACAGCATGATGTTTATTGTTTTCAAAGAAAAGTGGGCATATCTATTCAACAGCGATCCAGGTGTGTTCTTCTCGGTCTGCATCATGCGTCGTTGATTGTATATTCAGATGTGGTATCGCTCGTAGCGTCCATTCTACCGCTCGTTGCCCTCTTCCAGGTCTTTGATGGTAATGCGGCGGTCACTGATGGAATTTTGAGGGCAAGGGGGAAGCAGGTAAGCTCCATTTTTGATATTTTCCAAATACAATAATCGGTAAATGGCCCTGGTATAGGTTACAGGAGCATTGTTGAATCTTATTTCGTATTATGTTATTGGTGAACTCCACCCACCCCCTCGTCAGGCCATCCATGCTTAACTATACTCATATAGGTATACCATTCGGAGTTTGGCTTGCATTCAGCTGGGATATGGGTGTTCATGGGCTATGGATTGGACTCACAGTTTCGCTTGTGTATTGTTCGTTCTTTGGGACGCTATTGTGTGTAAATACAGATTGGAATAAGGAGGTGCGGAAGGTCATGAAAAGGCTCAGGGAGGAACAGGATAGGACAAGAAATATGCATCCGGGGCATGGACATGGTAGAGATGAGGAGAGTCGGTAGGACGTTTGAAAGATGGTAGATAAAGTACTTATTATCGCGGTGACAAAACTTACAATGATCCTATCCCAGCACTTATTATCAGCCACCTTCGTCCAGGTAGGTGACTTTTCATGAGGTAAGAGCGTTTTCTCTCCAAGACTCTGTCCTTACAGTCACCTGAATCATTCCATTTGGAAATATTCGGTCGGGATCAGATACAAATAAGTCGATCTCTCCATCAGATCAATCGGGAGAGCTGAAATACTCTGGAAATTGGGCGAAACAACGTGGAGCACTTACATTAGAGACCCGACATAAGCTGGAAGACACACAGCAAGCCAGACTTGAGGAATTCAGAACTATAGGTCAGTATTCCATGCCGAACATCGTTGTTTGCAAACATTTCTTTGATCCCTGCCCAGCGTCTATGTTTCGACAAAGTAAGAATACAATCCAAGTCTACGATCCATCCTCTACGCTTGTTGCTGAGCACGTAGACCGGCGATCTTCTTGGTGAAAGAGGCCAGGAACTTCTCCTTGATTGATTCAACCAACAAGTTCAATTTCAGACTTGCAAAAGACATGAAGCAGAACTTACAGGACCGAATGTCTTCTTGAAGCTCTCCCTAGCTTGAAGATCTTGCCAATACTTGCGATACCTCGCGAACTTTGGATCCGTCCTCAGGCTCTCAAGCGTCTTCCTTCCCGTGCCCTCCTCGAAAAACCCAATCTCATTCTCAAGGAACACCTCGCACCTCGCGAAGAACGGTGCAACCGCAATATCCGCGATAGTGAACTCCCCAATAGCATAACCCTCAGCAGGCAAGAGATTCTGTATCTTCTCAATGGCATCAAGGATCTTCTGCGTAGGCTCGCCGCGCATAGCAACGGCACCAAAGGCAGAGCCGATGGTGTTAGCTACGGTGTCGATGAAGAACCGGGCTTGGGCGCGGAGAACGGGATCGGTAGGGAGGAGTTTGCCTGGGCCCGCAAGGTCTGCGATGAACTCGACGATGATGAGGGACTCGGAGAGTTTGGTAGATTCGGGGGAGGGCTGGTCGGGAGGGGCTCTGGGGCCGCCGTAGGCAAGTGCGGGTACCTAAGATGTCATTTTGTAAGTTGGGCAATGTACATAATATGTATATAATTTTGAAATGTGCTGAAAATTTGCACAACTGGTACGCGTACGCACCTTGCCTGCCGGGTTTACTTTGCTGACATACCATTCGGGCTTGTTCTGAAGATCAATCTCGAAACGGGTGTATTGGAGTCCGGACTCTTCAAGGGCGAGTTCTGTCTGGGTAAGGTGCATGCAACTTAATGAGCGAAGAGGTCGACGTATATGTTCGTCAGAAACTCACTCTGTGAGCATAGGGACAGACCTTGTAAGGTTGGATAGGACAATCAATATACTGAGGATCTTTAGCCTGCCACGTACCTTGGCGGTGTAAAGAGTAATTTCTCGACTAGCCATTGTGTTCGTTGGATTTGCTCAAATTCAAAACGCAATTCCCTTTTGATGCGCGACGGGTCAAACGTTCGGGATTTAGTTGATCAATCAGACATCTCGCTAACGAATTTCATGCAAATGAGCGGTAGCTACCGCTATCGTCAAGTCTGACATGTTTCACAGGTAAAAGAAGATCTCAAGGCTTTCAAGTCAACGGAGAACCACGACTCTATTGTCTCTCTCGACCGCAGCGCCCCAACCTTCCTTGATAAGATAAGATCCAGATGGCATATCGCGTTCCGTGTAGATCATCTTCTTCTCTTTTCTTCCGGACCGCTTCGACGTCTCCCACATATTTACGGGTCCCATGATTAAGTCCGTGTGTATTCACAGCTCATTCACGTCCATCTCCATTCTAAAGTCCACTTCTCGCCATCACGATATTTTTCTTCTTGACGAAATTGCACTCTTTCTGTCACCAGACTCTCTCATGTGGTCTCATAATGCATGATCTTACATTAATTTCCAATCCACTCCGATGTAAAATCTTCCTTTCCAATTCGCGTCAGCATTACGGTCCGGCTAACACTTCAGTCATGCTATAAAACGACGAGTGCTTCCGCTCGCGGCTTCTCACACCATAATGAAATCTCTCGTCGTTTTACTTAGTCTTCTTGGAGCCGCGCGCGCAGTTACGGTCTCCGTCAGCGCTACAGCCAGTCATCCCATTCCCACCACATTATGTGAGTACCATAGGGTCTTGCTAATTCCTCGTTTCTCATCGAGACAATCCAGGGGGTCAGATGTTTGAGGTTAACCTGATTCCTCGTCTTTCAAATTTGTGTGCTGAATGTGAATCCTCTCAAAACAGGATATTAGTGTAAGTCGCCACTTATAACCCCATCCTTTGCAACTAACCCTCTTCATAGCACGTAAGTTCTCCTTAGGCCTTGTTTCGTCCACCCGTTGTTGAAGGTATCGTCAGAGTGGTGACGGAGGACTCTATGCCGAACGTGAGCCTTCCATCTCTAACACTATTCGAATTCCCAACTTATCCATTTCACCAAGTCCTACAAAATCGTGCCTTTCAAAAAGTAACCCCTGGTACGTCATTCTTACCTTCGGCTCCTCTACTTTCTCTAATATTTTTTACATAGGCACATCGTCAGCCCTCAATGCCTGGCAATCCGTCAACGGAGCCACAATCTCCGTCATCGCCGAAAGCGTCCCCGTCTCCTCAGCTCTCCCCAATGCGTTGCACGTCATCATTCCCAATGGCCGCACTGGCGCCGTTGGATTCGCCAACACCGGGTTCTTTGGTTTGTCTACTCCCCTTTTTTCCACTTTCTTTCTCCGACTCAACTCAATAAATCAACGTACACAGGAATCAAAGTGACAGCCTCGACGACCTACTCCGCCTCTTTCTTCTACCGTTTCCCCACAACTTCCTCCTTCCGTGGTACCGCCACCGTCAGTCTGCAAACCTCCTCTGGTCAAGTTCTCGGCTCGTCCACCGTCTCAATCTCCGGTGCTCAAACGTCATGGCAGCAACTTTCTGTTCAAATCACGCCCACCATTACCCCATCTTCAACTAATAACCTCTTCATGATTACTCTGGACGGTAGCGCGGCAGCTGGACAGACCATCAATTTTGCAATGTTATCGTTGTTCCCGCCTACGTTCAAGGACAGACCAAACGGGATGCGGGTAGATATTGCCGAGGTGTGCTTCGATTGAGTTGAATTTCATTTCGCAATGTTTTCACTAACAGATAATTTGCATATGTAGGCGTTATCCGAGATGGGACCTTCATTCTTCCGCTTCCCAGGTATATCATAGTGCTGCGAATTAGAACTTTTAAAACTGACAAATACACAGGTGGTAACAACCTCGAAGGTCAGACCGTCGCGACGCGCTGGCAATGGAACGCTACGGTAGGCCCATCCTCCTTTTGCCTTACCATGGGCTGATTATCTATCTCTTCTTTTTATCAAGGTCGGCCCACTAGTCAACAGACCTGGTAAGCATTATTTGCCACGTCGTCTCAAAGACTCAACTCACATCTCCAAGGTCGTGACGGTGACTGGGGCTACATCAACACCGAGTATGTTCGCTCCAGCACGCCCAAGTTTTCCATTCCAAACTGATTTCCTCGTCTCTTCAAGTGGTCTCGGGCTACTTGAATACCTCAACTGGTGCGAGGATCTGGACATGATACCTATTATGGGTGTTTGGGCAGGTAAGGCCAGGACCCACAAATTCGTCGCAATCGCTGTCCTAAGCGCGTTACAGGTTTCGCACTGGGTGGAACTAGCGTCGCAGAGGCGGACCTCCAGCCGTTTATCCAGCAAGCCATTGATCAGGTGCAGTTTACCCATTTTCCTAGAATCAGATTTTGGATTCAACACCAATACCACCAGATAAACTTTGTGGTCGGTGCCCAAGGGACGAGCGAAGCCGGTAACGTTTTTCCCTTTCATTTTTCTTATACCTTTTGATGTCCTATTCCTCAGCCGATCTCCGCGTGTCTTTGGGTCATCCTGAGCCTTTCGCGTTGACTTTTGTGGAAGTTGGAAATGAGGTGTGCATCGAATCTTTTGCACTCGGGTTGACTCTGTGAATTGACTTTTTGACTCTTAGGACTTCTTCGCTGCGAATACGTCAGCTCCCATTAATCTCGAAGAAGCTCAACCTGTATACTCAGATTGTTTAACAGGTACACCTATAGATGGCATGATTTTGTTGACGCTCTCAAAGCCGAATTCCCCGATCTCCGTTCGTACTCTCTCATAAGCTTCTGCGACTTCTTTTTGAAACTAACCTGCCAGACTTTATCGCCACCTCGGACACATCCGGCCCTGTCCTCTCTCCCAATCCAACAGAATATGATATCCACGTCTATCAAACTCCCTGTTCGTCCATGTTTATCGAATTACATCCAACAATTTCCGACTTACATCTTACCTAAGCCTGGTTCGCACAGAACTCGTTCTTCTACGACGGTTTCGAGCGCAATACAACGAAATACTTCGAGGTCTGCCCTCGATTTCTCCACATACATCGATGGACTGACCCACGATGACACAGGGGGAATATGCTGCAATCTCAACCAATCCGAATGATATCTTTGGCACGCCCGCTAATGGACGACTCACTTTCCCGACCATGCAAAGTTTGTCACTTCAAACGCTCCCTTTGAACGTTCTCTGTATCTGACGTTGCAAAGGCTCGACTGGTGAAGCTGCATTTATGACTGGACTGGAGAGAAACAGCGATATTGTGTATGTCTCTCTCGCACCGCGATTTCTGAGCTTAGCTTGATTTGTGTCTGTCTAGATTCGCGGCGTCATATGCGCCTTTGCTGAATGTAAGCCAGAATGCTATTTTTAACGTGGTGTGATGGGCTCAAAGGAATCTTTCTTAGCATGTTGCAAACTCTCAATGGGTACGTCATTCATCCTCCCATACACAGTCAACCCAAAGTAATCACTATTCGATACAAAACAGACACCGAACCTGGTCAGCTTCGAGTAGGCTCTCGTCTTGAATATACTTTCATGACATCTGACTAATTCAAATATATCGCAGCTCGGGAGCGGTTTATCGTTCGACAAGCTTCTACGTACAAATGGTACAATCAATCTGACCCCTTTATTTCTGCCCGATTTCTGATGATCACCTCAGCTCTTCAGTCAAAACCGAGGAGACGAATACATCCCGTCGACCCTTCCCAGCAGTACTGGAACCATCTTTTGGAGCGTCGTCCGTAACACAGCAGCTCAATCAATCATCATCAAGGTGCGTGTCTTTCTTCCCTATCCCTTTCCTCCACTTGAGCTCACAATATACACAAGATTTCCAACACGATTGGCACAGAAACACCTTTGACATTCAACCTCCCGTTCTCGACAGTTGCTACCACTGGAACGCTTCAGGTAATTCAAGGCTCGGCGACCACGAGTAACACGCCCACGACGCCTAACGCGGCGGTGCCAGTAACTAGCTCTATCGGGACGGGGAAGACGTTCACATATAATGCGCCTGGATTTAGTTTTAGTGTTATCACTTTGGTTGCGCATTAAGATGGCTGTGGTTGTAGGAATCTGGAAGAAGTATATATAAGTCGGAATGTCGATTAATTCATTCCAATCCTCGTGACTTGACTTATGTAAGCAGTCTAACGTTTTTTGGTGAGCAACGGCCGATTCTCGGCTTGTCTTGTCCTTTCGACTCCTGGGAAGATACTCTGGATCCTGGCGAAGCCCATGTCATCACCCGGTAATGAAAATTCAAATTCTGAGTGATCTGCATCTTGAGATAGAGCGGCCTAGTAGTACGCCTGGACGTGAATTTTATTACTATGATATCCCAGTTCGAGCAGAATATCTGGCTTTGCTAGGGGACATTGGCTGGACTGTCGATGACAGGCTTTTCGAGTGGCTCGAAGCCCAACTCAAGCTCTTTAGGACCATATTCTTCGTGTCTGGAAACCATGGTACGCATCCCACTCGCATCTTGCTGTTTTCGATCGTCGTTCACCGACTTTTACCAAAGAACCATATAGATCATCAATAGTAAGACCAGAAGCTCGTTTTGATTCACTATATTAGTCTTTCACATTCTTAGGAAGAATCCTCCGAGCGTCTCAACGCCTTCGCCACCAGGGTCAACGCCGATCCGTCCTTCGGGACATTCATCTACCTGAATCGCACGCGTCATGATGTCTGCTCAAACCTTACCGTCCTAGGATGCACACTCTGGTCGTCTTTGAATCCGGACGACCTCGATATCCTCTCTTGGTCTCTGACCGACTTCCGTCGAATCAACTCTTTCAGCCCTGACGTGTACACCGCTCTGCACAAAGCAGATCTAGCATGGCTAAATAGCACCGTCACTACTATTGCACGAGAGGAACCCGAAAGACAGATCGTGGTGTTTACGCATCACGCACCCACCAAGGATGGCACGGGCGACCCGAAGTTCAACAATGGACCAACGAACTCGGCTTTCGTCACCGAACTCACAGGAGAGAGGTGCTGGGAAAGTGGGAAGATAAATCTTTGGGCGTTTGGACACACGCACTGGTGCTGCGATTTCAATAAGCAAGGAACAAGGGTTTATGCAAACCAAAGAGGGTATGGGGAAGGACGAGACGAATATGATAGTGGGAAGGTTATAGAACTGTAGCAAATATTGTTCATGCTAGAGACATCAGTCTAAAGCCATTCTACTACCAGTACACATGTAAACAGAACAATAGAAATGTCATAGGGGAGGATATTGTGTGCAGTTGTATACCAAACATCGAGATAGACATCTAAATCTACTACTGAAAAGAAAACCAAGAAATAAGAACTGTCACAAAAGAGCGTAGTGAGTGCATTGGTGTATCAAACATCGAGGTTCATCGCAGTTGAGGATGTTGAAAGCTTCTAGAAGCAGAGCAGACATCCAGCGATTGCCCCGGCCAACATCGATAGCAAACCGATCCCAACCCCACGCTCCATGTGAAGACCCATTGCGCTGCCGAGATAAAACAGGGGACTCGGAACCAGCTGTGTCCCAATCGATTGTATTGACGTCGTCAGAGGCGGTGCCACAGCAACAGCAGCACCAGTCGGAGTAGGCGCTACTCCTCCCGTTGTATACGCACGCACGTACTGAATCTCAAAATAGGCGTTATCGAATCGGGATCCAGGACCGACGACGTTGTCGAGATACTGTGGCTGGGTGTTGTAGACTAGAGCATGGGAACGACAGAAAAAAGTGCTCACGCAGATTCCCGTAGGACCAGAGCCTTGACACGTCTGCGAGTATGCTATTGGGTCACCAGCCCTTCAATGTTGATTTATATCTTATTAATAACGTTCCATGACTCGAGCCACTCACCAGTTTCCACAAAGTGTGATATCCAGAACGAGCTTCTGAGGGCTAAAGAATTGCGTGATGTTACAGGTTGCAGCCGGGAAACTCGCCGATGGAGGACCCCAATCAGACATGTCCACTGGCGATTTCGATGACGCCGCTGTTGTAACCGACAATGGAATATCTGGGCGCTACATATAAATCAGATCTCAGCGTCTATCTGATCCTAAAAGCATATTACTCACGCTCCAGAACCAAATACTAAGATCATAGTCAGAAGGTTGCATACGCCAAAGTCCATGTGTAAATTACAAAGACTCACAATATTCTGTTGTTCAAGGATGATCAGTAAAGCGTTTCAAATACATGATACCTCAAACTCACCCAGCGACATCAAATTGCGCCGCAAACACACCCCCACCAGCAAATGCAAACCCTTCCCGGTAACTATTCGGTTTAGTTTCCGTAACAACGCAACCAGTAGGCGTCGAGCAATCCAGCTCTCCCGAGATACCCAACTGGTTTGGGGGTGTCGAATGCATGCATCCTGGGAGTGTATGAAGCGCCATTCCGTTATTTACCATGAGGTTAATGCCCTCCATGATGCTGGTGTAAGATAAGTCCGGATGGAGACATGGTTTTGTATAAAAAGTCGACGTACTCGATCTCGCCATCATGAGGCCATATGGGGCCCGTCGTCCAAAACGCAGGCCATACCTGCAGCATGCGAAACTGAGTAACAGAAGTGAATGGTGAAACACAACCTTGCTTACAGAACAACCGTAAGGTATATGGATCATGTCCGTTATCCACAGGCTTCCTACAGCGTATGACGCTTTGGTGGCTATTCGTACCTGCATAATTGTCAAAATTAGTCTATATTTTTCTCGAATATACGTCCCCAGCACTCACAGAACCTCGTTTGTCGTTGAACGCCACACTATGCGCATTGTCCACCTTCAATATCGCGTTGTTCGCAGTGTTGACGTACACCAACCCCTGACCAAATGCCTGATCAACGTCAAGCCACACCACGTCACCTACAGTTCGGAAGCGTCATCAATAGAGCACTCTAAACTTGAACATTTACAAGTGAGATGTCCATACCGAATGTCAGGTCGTCGTATGCACCGTAAAAGTCCCACTCGTCGAAGAAATTTGGTCCAGAGTAATCTTTGAGAAGGTCATATCCCTCCGCATGCAAAAAGACACCAGAGAGTAACGCTGTCAAGGATAAGTGAAGCAGCGACAGCATTGCTCGACTCCGACTTCGGAAAACAAAGGACTTGGAGATGGACTGCGAAGAGGACCAAGGGATAGTGGCTCTCTTGAGCAAGGGAAGTAGTGATTATATACCCGGACCAAGCAACATAAGGCCACCGCACAGCCAAAGCGCGTCGATCTGTAGATGACTGCAAAAACAAGTTGTCATTTGTGAAGTTGTGGGTGGCGCCATCAATCCACGAGGACGCCGCGTATCAATGCCGCCCTGCGTTAGCCACGTGTAATCCATTCTCGGGCCGGGTGCGCCGGACGATCTAAGTTTTCTGTGAGTTTGGAATCCTTCATGATTGCTGTTTTCCAGGCCTGGATCTATAGAACAATAACTTTGATTGATGTCACCGCTGGATTACTTTGTCCTTACATGAAACTGCTGTTGAGGATTGTGTTGTGGCCTGTTCCCAGCATCTCGGCATCAATCATGATCTTAATTATCCGCCACACTAGCAGGAAACCACCTTCTGTTCGTTAAACATCTACACAACATCATGTCTCGATCACCGTCCACCTTTCAGAATTGCAGCATATGAAGTCATCACATTTATCTTCAAATTTTGTCAACTCAAGAATTTGCTGGTAGTCAATCTCAGTTTGCTTGACCTCAACTCGGCAAATTCAATTATCGGCAGAAATTACCTACATACCAAAGGTAGATGTGAGATGCTGTATTGTTGCAGTAACGGAAATGAAGACGTGGCGCAGGAACGCATCTCGAGGATACAATTTTAGAATACCTACCGTCAACGACCAAGACTGGAAAGAACCTGAAAGATTGGTAAGGAAAGTTTTCAACGTGAATGAACAAGATTTCTCTAGATGAATTCACAAGCACCCAGCTCAAAGATCAAAACTACTCAGGAAGCGAGCAGTTGTTTTTTGGGTAGCGGTGTGTTCATTGGGATACTCAAAGCTTTGAGAAGACATCAATGTTAGTGTAGGATCAGACGCCAGTGTAAGCGTCAAACAAACTCGATTCTGTTATGAGATACAAGTACATTTGATTCAGCAATAAGTATCACTAATCCACATATCATTTATAGCACTTAGACCTTCTTCCACACAACAATCCTTTCTTTCCCAACGTGTTTAGGCAACGACTTTCCAGGCACTTTATCAAGGACCTTGACAAATTCTTTACCCAAGACTTCTTCATAATGCTCGACACGAACGAAGTAGGGCGGGCCAAAGTCACTAGGCGGGTCAATGGGCCAAACGAGTGTGATGAGGTATCCTCCCGGCTTGGTATTAGCAGCGATTTGCCTACCCCATTCCGAGCGTCTGACAGGAGGTATAGCTACGAAGAATCTGAGATACCAATTGTTACCAATGAGGTCCCCAGAGCACCAAGATACTGGACATACGTGTAATCATAGATCAAGTCAAATTTCTCTCCATTCGGGTATTGTAGCTTGAAAAAGTCCTTCAGTTCCCAAGAGACTTCGCCGGGAAGGGGAACATTGGTCGGGGAGATTCTTTGTAAGACATGAGCGATACATTGGGGAACAAAGACAGGAAATCACTTACGCCTTGGCTTTAGCGAGCGCAGTCTCAGAGATATCCATGCCAATCGTCTTAAGACCCAAGGCAGTGGCAATGAAGGTAACATCATAGCCCTACACAATCAGAAAATGAGTCATCATTCTCACCTTCAGCGGTATGACTCACCGATCCACAACCAGGGACTAGAGCCCGACCTTGACGAGGAAAAGGGATTTCTCCGGATACAATAACTTCTCGTAAGGGAGGCTGGAGCTCCCCAGAGTCCCATGGCGTTACTTTAGATTTCCTGAAATCAAAACCGATGAAAAACATGAACAAGGATCGAACAATGGTACCCACCAAGCATCTTCCCAAGCTAAAGGGTCGCCACCTTTGACGAATCCATTGACCTTGCGTACTTCTGGAAGAGATGCAAAGGGAGCGTCGTCCGGATCAGTCCCAGAGTGATGATAAGCCTCCACTGTAGGAGATGGTGAATCAATGGAATTTACACGAGTCACCAGCTGACTGGACCCAACTTGGCAGAAAAAGCCTTTGAAAAACACACAGCCTCTTCTGGACGCCCGAAAGGCCGTCGGAAGCGACAAGGTTCGGTGCAGTGATAGAAGAACTTCGCTGATATGTAGAATGGTCAGAGCGGCCCAGGCGCTATTAAGTTTGCACTGGACTCGCACGTAGTCAGAGGGTCGTGCTCCCCAAGAACCGCAAATGCAACCTCGGTGTTTGCGAGTTGTCCATCGTTTCCAGAAACACCTAATACCTTAAATTGATTATGGACGCGCAGAGCAGCGGCGTCACGCTTTACTAATTTGACAGGTCCATCAAATTTAACCTATTTCTCCGTAAGCAAGTTGAATTTGGGTGAGGTCCACACATGAATGACCAGAGTACCAAGTGCGCTTCGGGACATCTTTACCTTTTGAATGCTATCAGGACAGACTGCTAGCAGTTGTGTGTCCCAATAGTATGTCATCTATTACTTCATAAATTCCAAAGATCTATGTGAAAAGCTCTGTTTAGAGTTTGCATGGGACAATGGTATGTAATCTATCAGTCCATAAATTCTGAAGATCTCTGTGAGAAATGCTATTAGAGTTTGCATGGGACAATTGGTATGTAATCTATCAGATCATAAATTCCGAAGATCTGTGTAAAAAACAAAACTCTGTTAGAGTGTGTATAACCTTGGTAGAAGCAGTAAGTAGTATAAAGTACAATGTCATATCTACAAATGCTTTCTTTGACTTTGGTCATTCCAGCAATGATGTTTGTCTCAGAATCTTGATAGTCACTATCTTTATCGATCGTAGTAGAAGTAGTCATCAGATCCTGCGGGGGAGCTATCAAAGATTGTGAAAGTTTCAAAGATTATTCAGGCAGAAGGTTCTGTACCCCTTTTTTGGTTATCAATCTCCCATAAAATCATATGATGAGATATTACCCCATAAGTTATGCAATGCAAGGTCCACCTTTTTAAGGAAGGATTTGAAGACTTCGCGAGGTCAATTGAGTTAAAGGAATTGCAACGAAGTATTGCTTGGACTTCATCCTTAATCTTGCTAGGATAACATAGAGCAGTTGATTTTTTGGGCAGCGGCGTGTTCATTTGGTTGATTCGTGATGCTGACTACTCAAAAACATCAATGCCAGTATAGGATCAGACTCCATTGTAAGCGTCAAACAAACTTGATTCTGGTTATAAGATACAATTACATAGCACCATTTGATTCAGCATAAGTATCACTAATCCCCATATTATGTATAGCACTTAAACCTTCTTCCAGACAACAATCCTTTCCTTCCCAACGTGTTTAGGCAACGACTTTCCAGGCGCCTTATCAAGGACCTTGACAAATTCTTTACCCAAGACTTCTTCATAATGCTCGACACGAACGAAGTAGGGCGGGCCAAAGTCACTAGGCGGGTCAATGGGCCAAACGAGTGTGATGAGGTATCCTCCCGGCTTGGTATTAGCAGCGATTTGCCTACCCCATTCCGAGCGTCTGACAGGAGGTATAGCTACGAAGAATCTGAGATACCAATTGTTACCAATGAGGTCCCCAGAGCACCAAGATACTGGACATACGTGTAATCATAGATCAAGTCAAATTTCTCTTCATCCGGGTATTGTAGCTTGAAAAAGTCTCTCAATTCCCAGGCGACTTCACCGGGAAGGGGAACATTTTTCGGAGAAATTCTTCGTGAGACATTAGCACATGGGGGAAACAAGAAAAAGGAAATTAGCTACGCCTTGGCTTTAGCGAGCGCAGTCTCAGAGATATCCATGCCAATCGTCTTAAGACCCAAGGCAGTGGCAATGAAGGCAACATCATAGCCCTACACAGAAAATGAGTGACCATTTTCACCTGCAGCGGTATAACTTACCGATCCACAGCCAGGGACTAGAGCCCGACCTTGACGAGGAAAAGAAATCTCTCCAGATTCAATAACTTCTTGTAAAGGAGGCTGGAGCGCCCCAGAGTCCCAGGGCGTAACTTGAGATTTCCTGAAATCAAGACGGATGAAAAACATGAACCAGGATTGAACAATGATACCCACCAAGCATCTTCCCAAGCTAAAGGGTCGCCACCTTTGACGAAGCCATTGACCTTGCGTACTTCTGGAAGAGATGCAAAGGGAGCGTCATCTTGTCTAATCTCAGAATGATGATAAGCCTCCATGTTGGGAGATGGTGAATCAATGGAATTTCCAGAGCCCTTTTATGCTGCAACAGGATCACCAGCTGACAAAAATCAGCAGAAAGAGCCTCTGACAGATGCGCAGCCTTTTCTGGACGATTGGAACGCCGTCGGAATTGACAAAGACGCAATTTGAGGTCGGATGAGCTCCGGGCAAAGGTCAGTTAATGTTTAAAAAAAGCACCGTGTAGGTTTTAAGAGAGATATTTTCCATTAGTGGGGCGAAAGGAGATATGTTGTAGCCTCATGATGGTTTGCTGGAGTGATAGAAGAACTTCCTCACTGCTATGTGAGATGGTCAAAGCGGTCCAAGCACTATTCTTTGCACCGGGCTCGCACGTATGTGTGCGGCGGTGTTGTTGATAACGCTCGGACCATGATACAGCAGGGGTTACAATGTAGCCTCATGACGGCTGGCTTGACGATGGAAGAACTTCTTTAGCAATAGAAGAACTTCTATGCTGATATGTGGGGACGGCAAAATCCGGTTCGGCCAGGACTAGTCCATACGATACTCGAACATGTGAGGGTCAAGGTGTTTTCGAGTTCTCATGTAAGGCTGTCGTAGGCGATACAGAACGACATGGAGTCTGACAGACCTGCGTTGAAGAGGCTTCAAGAGGGGTGGGAACATGATTCAAATCTGATGAACCCACCTGTAAGGTTAGGGTCGGGCCTTGTTTCTTTCGAAACAACCATCGGATGGCATCGCGCAAGACTCTGTACAAGTTGCCGCCAACGACTATCACAGACAGGCTGATATCTCAGCAAGCGAGGAGGAACAAAGTATTTGCACTTCTCTTCTACAATGCTGAGTGCTCATGTATCATACCAGGCGCTAGAAGAGCAGAAACGCGTGCGTCCTCTCGCCACGGGTAATACTCTCCCGACCGATCTAGCAGTTTCATAGCGCCGCGCTCAAAGATTTGAATCTGCTCGGAACTTGGATAGCTTTGCCGATTTGACTCTTGGTCTGTCCGATCACGAGGACGATGCAGAGGATGAGGATGCCACACCATTGCCCAGCCACGGATCAGTGGCCCAATATGCTTCAATGCTCTCACAGCCAGTCGATCCCACATCCATCACAACTCATGCTAAGTCGTTGCCAATATCCTCGCATCCAGGGACCAACGAACTATTACCATCCGAAACAAGTGCTAGCGTGCCCTCAGTACCACCTAAAAAGCCTAAAAAGAAACGACGAGGTAAAGCGAAAACAAACAAATGGGCTGATAGATGTATGTATGCTGAGCTGCTTGAAATGGTCACCGATCCTTCAGAGGCATGGAGTGGTTCAGGAGTTGATGGGCTCCCAGCAGACCTCGAGAGCGGATGGGTTGCACTCGCCCCTGTTCCACAGGGCAAACGCTGCCTAGCAGTGACTCAATCCGCCGCGGATTGTACGTTTTGCTCTCTAAATCCCCAACACTTTGACAATGTGTTACAGCCCCTAGTCACGCGACATTGCGTTCACGGCTCCTTGGAAAAGTACTGCTGAACCGCTTCCCGTCGGTCCTGCCTCCACACACAATACTTGACTGTGTCCTCGACAATAACTGGAAAGAGAACGGCGTCCTGCACGTTTTAGACGTGATCAAATGGAAAGGACAAGACGTCAGCGAATGCGAGTCTGCCTTTCGGTACGAACATCCTACCTCACATTTCTATTAATTCACACAATTCTTACCCCACGGAACAGATTCTGGTGGCGTGACACTCGCCTTGGCGAGCTACCACCCACCGCGCCTCCACCGTCACACTGGCCCAAAACAAATGATACCGTCTACACCTTCCCCTACCCCACAACACTCCTCCCTGTACCCTATCATATTGACACAACCCTTCCTTCATTCCTCACACACATCGTCCCCTCTGTGCGCCTCCCACGCTCTGTAGGCATCGCCGCCCCAACAGCTTCATCACAAGGCATGGATGTCGATTTTCCTGGTTTCAGGCAGCCGGTAGAGACTAAAGAAACAAAGATCGAGCCCGATGGTCTGTTGTTGTATGTAAAGGCTGCGAGTTACGAGTCGGGCACCAGCCCTTTGAGCAGTTGGGTGCCGATCGTGTCATATGACGGACCGGAGCATGAGAGCCCTCTGGATCTGTTTGAAAGGCTGGTTTTCCCTTTTCCCCCGGCCTGAGCGTGGTGCTTACTTTTCTCCAAGACTTCTTCGGCGACGGATGGTGCATATTAGCACAGAGGGAAGCGCAGATAAAGTGCAAGAAGTCGATGTGGAGATGGAACTATAGACCTTTATTTTTGGGACCTCCAGTGATAGTATACTTGTGCTTCAGAGTATTGCACCCAAGGTATCATCTATGTACATTTAGCGGCAGCCGAGTCGAAGCGATGAATATTAAGGTGTGGCTGTGCAAAATTTCACCCGTTGTAAACGTTCGACACGGATGTCAACATTCAAATTTGACTTTACACTCGACGATCCGGACGTCGATGTCGACCTTTCCTCTCAGCTCTATAATTCACTGAATATATTAAACTCCACCCCAGAAGACGCCGCAGCAGCCTCGAAAAAAATCAATGAAGATCCATGCGCCGAGATCTCAATCGACAAACTTGTAAGCCTCTTCCCTAACCTCAAACTGCTGGCAAACCTTCTGCTCCAAGTAGCTCGAAAGCCTTCCGAATGTCCTATCATACTCGCCTCTATCTATCCCCTCCCTTGCGACAGACGATTCCCCACATCCAGTCGCGAAGAGCGTGACCCTTTTTCGAAGAGATTTATTCGATGCGCGTTTCCAGCTGATTGCGCAGGAAGACACGACAGAGAATCCTTTTGAAGCCCCTTCTACAAGTACCGTCACAAATGCTCTCGCCTTTGTGGAGGCACCATCCGATCTCGTTCCAGGCGTATACGAAGGTGGACTGAAAACATGGGAATGTAGTATTGATCTTGCAGGTTACTTGGCGGGTCGTGGTTCTAAACTCAACCCACGCGGGGAGCGTATCATAGAGGTACTTTGTCCTTCTTTCTCTGAGAGCGTTTACGGTTTCAATCGATACATATTCTAGATTGGTTGTGGAACAGCCGTTCCCACCTTATTCCTCCTCCGACAGGTCTTTTCTGCTCCACCGGAGAAAGCATTATACACGGATATCCATCTCCAAGATTACAACGCCTCAGTTTTGGAGCTTGTCTCCTTCCCCAACATACTACTTACGTGGTGTACGTCATTCTCATCTGATCTTAGAATTTTATCCAACTTGATGGCTCGGAAACAGACACTTCCCCCGCCGCAACTTCTTTCCGAACATCGCATCCCCCTCCAGAAGCAGACGAAGATACCGAGTCGACGGATCCCAACGCAGCAGGTGATCTCTTCCTCACTCCCGAACTAAAATCTGCGTTCCTCGCATCTCTAGAAGTGTATAAAATTCGCCTGAAATTCTTCTCCGGTTCATGGAGCTCATTCCCTGCTACTCCTTATGACATCGTCCTCACAAGCGAGACGATATACAGGAGTGAAAGTATTGCACCGCTCCTTGTGCTGCTCAAGCGGGCCGCAGGAGTCAAGAAGGAGAAGGAACATCTATGTCTCGTCGCGGCGAAGATACTCTATTTCGGTGTCGGCGGAGGCGTTGAGGAATTCGCAGCGCGCGTCAAGGACGAGGGAGGATCGGTAAAAAATGTTTTGGAAATAGTTTCTGGAGTTGGAAGACGTGTTATGTCCGTTAGCTGGGACTCATGATGTGCTTATCTTCCTTCTTTTGAGTTCTCTGACGTTTGGGGAACTACGCCTCTCTCATACCCAGGTATATGGGTCTCTCTTCAAACCTTTATATGATGTTCACTATCTCGAATTCCCAGAGTGCACCGCATCACCGTATCTGTTAAAGGTAAGGTTACACCAACTCCCTCTATCTTAAACTTGATCATAGCTTGGTGGGCACAGGTGGACACCTAGTACGAATAGTATTATTCATGAGGATTCGACCTTTTCGATGAGATGCATGTATCTTGGAGCTTGGTACTATCGAGAATTTCTTCGCTTGCTTGGATTTGGAGGGAACAAAGAGAATTCTTCCAGACACAAAGATTGAGAACGTCACTCCCTCCGACATGGGAGTAGAGGAGCATAGTCACTTGAGTTTATCAATCCGCCTTCCTGTAATGCGTCTGTGGTTGCCAGCAAGGGGCAATATGGATCTCTACGGAGTGTTTTGCTGTCTTTATATGTCAGCCAATATGTCATCGTCTGTTGAGAAATCAGAGCGATGGTGTATATAAGATGAAGTCCACATCTGGCACGGGTACCCATGACATCGCCTCTCGAGCTTGTGAACTCTTATCACTATGTAGATCATAGCCACCAATATTAATAACTATTAACTTTCTCTGATGACACTGTAGGTGTCAATAACAGGATTAAAATTGAAATAGATGCAATAGAGACTATACATCTGGTAGCTAGTACCCCTACCATGTTATCAAGTGGTCCACCATGGCCGTTCTCATACCAAAGGGTGAACGCAAGATTGACTGTGGTTTCTGTACTATGACTCTACATCCGACACTGTGTCACTTTGAAAAAGGCATTAGACTCCTCAGTAGTCAGTAGGCTGGGGCTGAATTTAAGTACCTACAGAAAGTATTTTTCGAGTAATTTGACAGGAACAACCAATAGAGCAGTTACATGATGCATTTCTAACCAAATGTCTGCCCATTGACCTAGTAAAGGTAGATTACCAAGCCTCTAACAGGAAGGATTACACAAAGCAAATGACTGTAGAGTGAAGAAGGCAATAAGCCATTACAAAATTCTGTTTGTATCTCCAGTGGAATATCCTAACATATGCAGGGAGAAACAAGTGGGGCTGGTAGGAATGCAGGACATTGACAGTAATAAAGAGGAGGAAGCAAAGCAATGGCCAGAGTGGGACTTGCATCAACAAACAATTGTCCCATGTTGCCCAAAAGCCTTCATTCCCACATCATCAATCACTCAAGACTTTGGTGCATCCCAATTTCTATCTCATCTCACTTTTTTTGTTTGAGAGCAGTTCATTCATGCTTGACAACTCTTACAGATGTATGACATTCCCTGTCTACTACAGACTACACCTTTCATTACTACCTATTCTTAAAGTCTTATGCTCCTCATTAAAGGAGTCAGTGCTTGCTACAAGATACCAGCCAGGTATCATCAGCCTTTGATTCCAGCAAAATTTAGTACAGGTCTTGTTCATGTTGGAGCTGAGGAAGGAGTACCCAATAGGCCTCTCATGGGTTTGTTTAGTAACATAACTGGCTCTAAAGTTTCACATTGCTCAAGTTTTCTTCATTTTCAACCTTCACAATACATATGGTCCATTTTGTCAGTCATTTTTATGTCTATTGGTTCAAACCATAGAAGTCATAGAACAGGTTTCTTCTACCCACTTTACTATGAAAAATCCTTTGGTGCCAGCAGTGTGTATTAGAAACCTTTAGGAAGTCATAAAATAGGACCCTATTCATTCTTGATTAATAGCTTGTCTCTTTTATATTTGCATGGCTGCCTTGCTCATTGGCCTATAGCTTATTTTTGTATCATTTGCCAATGATGTCCTTGTAATTTTTCTGTTCAGCATAAACTATATAGACTGAAATAGCCTAGAATATTTAACACTACTTGAACCTTGAATTTCATATTTGTTTTGAACTATTTCATGATGTACTAGTATAACATTGTGCCCACTGAGGTCCAAACTTGGCTTTTGAGAGATCAAGTGATAAATCACCACTTTGAGATATAATGAGGGAATTATGGGGACGGCGGAGGACTTGAAGAATGTCTGAAGAAACCCACATCAAGTGTTGGTTAGTGTTTTGCAAATTGATCCAGCCATCTGAGGTGGCATACCAATAGTGATTGATAAATGTAGAAGTTGATAACTGTGTAGAAATTCTTTGTTTATACAATGAAAATCCAAGGTGGAGATCATTATAGTCAATGGGCTGAAGGAGTTCAGCACCAGTTGCAGAGTCCCACACTTGCACAGAATTGTCTCCTGAGCCAGACACAATGTGTGTGCCATCAGGAGAACATGCAACAGAAGTGACATATCGAGTATGTCCAGTAAATTCCAGCAGCTCAGCACCAGTTGAAGAATCCCACACTCGTACAGAATTATCCCATGAGCCAGACACAATATGTGTTCCATCAGGAGAAATTGCAACAGAAGTGACAGGTTGAGTATGTCCAGTTAATTGCAGCAGCTCAGCACCAGTTGTAGAATCCCACACCCACACAGAATTGTCATCTGAGCCAGATACAATGTATGTACCATCAGGAGAAAATGCAACAGAATTGACAGATCTAGTATTTCTTGTTACTTGCAAAAACTCAGCACCAGTTGAAAAATCCCACACTCGCACAGAGTGGTCATCTGAGCCAGACACAATGTATATGCCATCAGAAGAGAATGCAACAGAAGTGACAGGTTGAGTATGTCCAGTTAATTGCAGCTGCTCAGCACCAGTTACAGAATTCCACACTTGCACAGAATTGTCATTTGAGCCAGACACAATGTATGTGCTATCAGGAGAAGATGCAACAGAAGTGACAGGTTGAGTATGTCCAGTCAGCTGCACCAGTTCAGCACCAGTTGTAGAATCCCACACTCGCACAGAATTATCATATGCACCAGATACAATGTATGTGCCATCAGGAGAAAATGCAACAGAACTGACACGTTTAGTATGTCCAGCCAGCTGCAGCAACACAGCACCAGTTACAGAATCCCACACTTGCACAGAATTGTCCCATGACCCAGACACAATATGTGTGCCATTAGGAGAAAATGCAACAGAAGTGACACGTTGAGTATGTCCAGTCCACTGCACCAGTACAGCATCAGTTGAAGAATCCCATACTTGCACAGAATTGTCCCATGAGCCAGACACAATATGTGTGCCATCAGGAGAAAATGCAACAGAAGTGACAATTTTAGTATGCCCAGTCAGCTGTACCAGCTTAGCACCAGTTGCAGAATCCCACACTCGCACAGAATTATCATCTGAGCTAGACACAATATATGTGCTATCAGGAGAAAATGCAACACAAGCAACAGATTTAGTATGTCCAGTTAGCTGCACCAGCTCATCACCAGTTGCAGAATCCCACATCCGCACAGAATTGTCCCATGAGCCAGACACAATGTGTGTGCCATCAGAAGAAAATGCAACAGAAGTGACAGGCTGAGTATGTCCAGTCAGCTTCACTAGCTTAGCACCAGTTGCAGAATCCCAGACTTGCACAGAATTGTCCCATGAACCAGACACAATATGTGTGCTATCAGGAGAAAAAGCAACAGAACTGACAGGTAGAGTATGTCCAGTCAGCTGCACCAGTTTAGCACCAGTTGCAGAATCCCACACTTGCACAGAATTATCATAGGAGCCAGATACAACATGTGTGCCATCAGGAGAAAATGCAACAGAACTGACAGGTTCAGTATGTCCAGTCAGCTCCACAAGCACAGCACCAACAAATTCATTGCTTCTATCCAGAATAAAATATGGATTTGAAGAAAGTCTTGCAGTTCATCCAACAAAGTTTCCATTTCATCAAGCAATGTACTATTCATGCAATGAGACCAGTGCCTTACAAAATATGAACAACAGTACTTCAGAGTTCTGGAAATCTTCTCCTCAACTTTAAGGTCAGGTACATCTTTATCAAGAAGGAATGATGATGGATGATCACAAATGTTGAAACAAAGGTCAGATTTCATGATTTTGAAACACTGATGTGCAAGAAAACTGTGGTGTTTTCCCATGTCACAAAATAAGCCAGATATTCTATCATCAGTTGCATTGAAACGTTGCAAGGTAAAGATAAAATCTGGGAATGAAGCATGGTACCAAAATACTTTGTCCTCTTTATAATAAAGGACAGCATGAAGATTCTCTACCAAACTTTGTGCACAATCTTCCATATCCTTCCTGTCATCAGAGTGCAAAAGTCCTGCAGCTACAATAGTAGATATTTGCTCCTCTGCACAGAGAATATTCCAAAGAATTCTCAAACGGGTATAAATATGTTCAGTGTCAAACTCATTAAATGCTTCTTTGAGAATTTGAGTGTACAAGATATCAATTTGTGCAGTTGTTTCAACAATTTGATTAGTTTTCTGACTGGTAGAGATCAACTTATTCATCAGGTCTTTCTGCTCTTTTTTTGTCAGATGTTCTTTGCGCTTTATATATTTTATTGCTGTTGATGCATATATAAAGAGCCCGTTAGCCTGTTCTACTAGTGTAGCTAATCCATTTTCATTCTTTAATGCAGGAAGCTCTTTCTTCAGATATATTAAAATGTCTGAATTGACTTCATTTGCAGCCACATCATGAAGATGAAAAACAACATCAGATGGTAATGACTTGCAGGGCTCAGCTATTCTTGGATCTGGCCAGCTTGTGACAAGAAATTTAAGGCCACATAAATCCTTCCTTTTTACTGTCAACAAAAGTTCCTGCAATAAATTTGAACCTCCATAATCTTGGACTTCATCTAAGGCATCAAGAACTATCAAGTATGGAGGTAAATTCCTAGACTTGTCACTAATGGAGTGTTTCCAAGGATCAACTAATAGGTCCTTCATTTGTTTTTCCAGTTTGTTATTTGAATCAAGCTTGTTGATATGAAAAAGAGATTGTAAAAATGATTTGGAATGATGAGCTAGCTGATGAACCAAGGTAGGAATGATATAGCCTCTTCTTGTGTCTTCATATTGTCTAGAACAAAAAAAGGAGGCTTGTAAGATGTTTAGCCCTTTGTTATCATCATCAAAGTGTTTGGCTACTGAGTAGGCAATAGTTGACTTTCCAGAGCCAGCATGACCAGTTAACCAAAAAACTTGTGGGCTCTCAGATGAAGAATCCTCTGCCCACTTGTACAACTGATTCAGTATGCTGACACGAGTTCCTTCAGTACAAGGAACATGAGCTAAAGCAGGATCATTGATAATGGCATCATAAGATGCTTTCTTAGAGCATTCCCAATTGTCAAGTCGAAGTTGCTAGCTCACAAATAAGCTCAAAGTTGTTCTTTGTATTTTTTTTAAAAAAACATACTTCAACAAGATTATTCACAGATCTTATGTTTCTATCAATGTTGAAGTTGATGAAAAGCTAAAGGAAAAGTAGTTTTAACCATTGCTATTTGCAAGATATAAGAATTGCATACAAGCAATCTTTGTGTCTCTTCATCAATCTGCTTGAAAACCTTCTGAATTTTAGTATTGTCCTGCTCATAATCCCATATTCTTTTCAAGAATTTTCTCTCTAACATTGACTTGAGCTCAAGAATCTTTTCAATAAGCAGCCTACACACTGTTAAAGTCTCAACATGCTATCATACATGTCATACTTACTTTGCAAGTTCCTCAGTGATTTCTTTGAACTGGGTATCTTTGTCTATTTCCATCAATCCTAGATTGACAACTTTGAGGTGTTTTTCAATCTGAGTGAAAAGCTCCTGCAATGCATCTTTGTTGTCAGAAAGAGCCTAGAAGGGATGTTAGTTTTTTAGAAGTAAATACAAAAGAGGATATATTATACTTGTCCAAGCTCAAATAAAACATTGACTGCAGCAACAGGAGCTTTAAAAGGAGTGCCTTCTAACAGCTTCTCAACCTTCTTGAGCAACAAATGTGTGCCATGTCCAAATATTTTCAATGTACTCAAAGCTGACGGGGCAAGATGTTCTGACAAAAACCATTTTCCCTCATGCAGCTGTGAGGAACTGGCTTACTTGCCTTGTCCATTATTTGAATTCAATTGGGATGTTTTAACCTTGGTTCCTGTGACAATATTGATGCAACTTCATTATGGACAATGTTATGGTACTCACCTGTTCTGGGCTGATTCCCCATGCCTTGATTATCATTTAGTTGTGCAACATCAGAAACTTTGGGAGGACTTGTTCAGATTTCATTCATTATTGAGGAGTTTGGATATGCTCACTGTGGTCCGTTGGGCCGACTCCAACATCAGAGTGGCTGTTAGATACACTGTTTCCTGATTCAACCTAGAAACAAAAGAAGTTAATAACCTGTGTTCATTAGATGTGCTGGCAGCTAATACTTGGATTCCATTTGCATTTGACCCTGTATCTTGTACATTGCCACCTTGTCGAGGATTGGGAGATTTCATTTACTGTCGAGGACGTTGGACAATGCTCACCATGGTCCATTGGACTTGATCCGACAGGAGGGTTGTTGGAGACATTTCCTGTTTCAACCTGGAAACAAGACGAATAAGTGACTGAGTTGTTTGACGCGCTGGCGGCTAATACTTGGGTTCCACCCGATCCTGTATCGTGTACATTGCCACTTCTCGCGGGGTCGGGAGATGGAGCACGTCTTGCAGGTGAGAACCGCTTTATGAATTTACTAAGCTTTCCCTTGACTGCGCGGCGATTGAATTTCTGAGAATTGAACATGGTGGTATGTGAAAGAGTGGTTGTGGCCTAAGTATGTGCATTTTCCGTCTCACGGCCCGGGTTCCATATTGTTGGACAATTTCCCGTGCTGTTCCACATTAATTGCTGTCGAGATGTTTCTATCTGTTGATGCCTCAGTCTTACCTATCACTGACAAGTGCTTCTCACGTTAATGAGAAATAGACGAGCGCATGCTGCCGTCTATTATTAGTCTGGAGTCTTCCGTCCGAGTGCTCTACCCGTTTCGTCCTAACATTTTGTCAAAACGTAAATGTAATTGCGATTGTAAACATGATATACTTAGGGCACTCTTCACCGCGACGGCCTTCGGGTAATTTCCTCCAGTTGCTTCAAGGCTTGTTCTCAGCCACGGGGGATACGCTCTCAGCACGTCTCCTTGATGCGGCCGAATCTCTTCCAGAACTGCTGTCTGTTACAATGTTTCTCGAACGTGTTTTATGATAAGTTCAAGCATGTCGTGGAATTGAGAGAGGCTGTATCGTTAGTTATGATTACGTCTCTTCGAACGAGCATCCAGGAGTGCAACAATAGTATCAACGCCTGTGCCATCACCAGTGCCTCTTTGAAGACTCGCCGAAGAAGTAACAACATAAACTTGCTCCGTCTTCCCAGCCAATGACTCAAAACCGGGATGTATGCGCAGCAAAAACCCGCCTTTAGCACCAGGTACACTGATGAAAACCTGTGCATATATCTCCAGAGCTAGGAAATGCTGTAAGGCCCGAAGATTGTGTTTCGTTATCTGTCGGTCGTTAATCAATACGTGAAGAGCACTGACTATATGTGCGTAAGAAAAACCACGTTTCGGCTGTTGATCCAGATTTTTATGAGGACGCCAATGTAGAAGTTGGGGAATGAGGAATTCAATGACGGCGATACTCGCGTGGAGAGGGTCGGGTGAGAGGTGGGAAAGTGCTTGTTCAATTTCCTGGGCTGATGAGAAGATATCGTACAGGAGGGCGTTTCCATATCATTTCAAGTACATCTTCATCTACCAGTCCAAGCTCGTCACAAGACGAAAGCAGCCTGGAGATTCTCTTACAGCGGTCGGAGCGAAGGCATGCACAAAATAGCCCCCGACTTCATATGAATCCGTTCTCGCAGTGTCTTATGCAGATCTTTCCATAAATTTCCAACTGAAAAACAAGGATGATCTTGCTGGAAATTACAACTCGCTGGTATAAGACGCAGGGAAAAGATATGCAAGGACGAAAACGTCACAGAGTACAGAATCAAACTGGAACTGGGGCAACTCCCTCTAGGAACTACCAGAGAGCACCCGTAATCAGACCAAGCAACGACTCGAACGTACTGCGGTGTACCGTGGCTCTGGAGCGCCAAGTCAACTTGACGTGAGAAGGCGGATGAGATATTTTCGAGTGACCTGGTGTATCCCTCTGGCAAGAGGAAACGGTATAGAGTAATCGGCAAGAGCCAGGTAGGATATGTAATTGGTCTACCTACCTGAACACTGCAGAACCTGCCCAACAGCCCCCCTCAGATCCCCTACCGACGCCCTGTCCACAAAGGCTTCCACCAACCAATTAACCTCACACTTCCTTGACTTCAAATACGCCGGCAGAACCCGGTGTCAACCAGGCGTTTCGCACTCTCTGTTGCCTCTGCTTGAGCTATACAAGTGAGCAACGCGTACCAAAAGCTCGAGCAGTGCAAGGGTGATCTGCGATGGTCAAGGTACAAGAGGAGGAGAGCGAGCGAAGTGCGTAGTCAGAAAGGAGCATGTCGCGTGAGGAGAGCATCAATGAGCTATGTATGAGAGAGGGTGCCAGGGAAGAGAGGGAAGAATGTAAGGTGTGAAGAAGGATTGTGCGCTGTGGCTCTATGATCAAGGAATCAACCGTCGTCTTCAAGTCTTCAGAACCTTTGATTGCGTTTTTGGCGAATACGCTTCAGCACACGCACGAGATTCAGACAATGCAAGGAACAATCGGATTTTGGGTAATGTGCTGCAACACGACGTTGACGAGGAGGAGGCGGATAGGCGGATCAAGGAAGATCGAGGGTCCTGGTATTCTCCCTTCATACTGATACATTGCCCTGCTGGTGCATCACTTATGACTGTACTTAGATTTGGTTGCTCGGGCTTCCCAGGGAGTGAAGTACAGTCTAGAGTCAGTATAAGGGTGTAACAGTATGTTGATCTTGGATTCAGAGGCTCGGGCTTCCCTGTGAGTGAAGTACTTAGGCCTTTGAGTCTAAAAGTAAGTACTGGTACTTTAGCTTAGTGGTTAGAGCATCATAATGAGGCGCATACTCAAGAGGTCATTGGTTTGATTCCAACAAGTGCTGCTTGCTTTTATGGAAAACCTTGTGTCCTGTCTATTATCTGGAGCCCACCGCGAGGGAAGCTGATCTTCTGGTTAGCTGACTAAGCAAAAAGACTGTACTTAGATTTGGTTGCTCGGGCTTCCCAGGGAGTGAAGTACTTAGGCTCCAGTCTAGAGTCAGTATAAGGGTGTAACAGTATGTTGATCTTGGATTCAGAGGCTCCCTGTGAGTGAAGTACTTAGGCCTTTGAGTCTAAAAGTAAGCACTGGTACTTTAGCTTAGTGGTTAGAGCATCATAATGAGGTGCATACTCAAGAGGTTGTTGGTTCAATTCCAACAAGTGCTGCTTGCTTTTATGGAAAACCTTGTGTCCTGTCTATTAATACAGGGCAACTTACTTGGTTAATGAAGATCTCTATCCCTATAGCTCTAGAAACATTGATGAACATTGTTTATACTATCACAGACTTCACTCTTGAACTGCTGCATCTCGATCAGTACCAAAACAAGTTGGTCTACTTGGTATCTGCCATGTCAACATGAACACAGAAGGCCTTCTGACGCTTCAAGAGATCTGCACGTGCGCGCCGAATCCAAGGCCCTGTCAGCTCACTCATGCCACTTTTGCTCCCCAAACACCTCAGGTCTCTCAATGCTGCCCCGCGCCCCGCGCCCTGCAACCCCAGCCACTAGCACTCACCGCTTGATCACTACTTCCACCTCCATACAAGGGCAACAGGTCACCCCCTCCCACCTCTGCACTGCTTACCATGCCCTCCATCCTGCCTGCCACTGAGCCTGAAAGGAACACCAAACGTGCTTGTTCCAGCAGCAATCACAGACATTGGGACTGACCAGGCAAGGGCAGGATGCAAGTAGTCCCTGTGCTGGCACAGATTGCACTGTAAAAGTCAGTGGAATGCTCAGACAATGATGACTCCCCCACCACCAGAGCATTGGCCAAGCACCATTCCTGTGAAGGGATAGATAACCCTCCTTATGCTGGGGACTCAGCCAAATGTTCTGAAGTGGGGTTAACTCTCCAACCTCTAAGATGATTGCTCCCTGCTGTTGTTGTTCTGCACTGTGTCAAAATTCCAAACTCTGGAGAAAAAAGAAAAACCCATGCTGATTATACAGGTCAATCAACTGTGGTGCACTCCTGCCAACAATCCTCTTTCTGACAGGCTTCCTTGTATCCATGCCCCCAAACTGTTGTCCTCTGGGATAGAGACACTCTGAGGCCAAGGATGACAGGGCAGAAACATGTCTGGAGCAAGCAAATAGGGAATCCAAGTAATTATCAAAATGCATTAAAGAAGCAAAGGTAGAATGGCATAGGGCATTAGACAATCTCCAACAGGTAGTCAGGGACAATCAGCATGACAAAAATGTAGGTATCAAGGAACTTGATTGTATAATAATAGACAGGACACAAGGTTTTCCATAAAAGCAAGCAGCACTTGTTGAAATCGAACCAACGACTTCTTGAGTATGCGCCTCATTATGATGCTCTAACCACTAAGCTAAAGTGCCAGTGCTTACTTTTAGACTCAAAGGCCTAAGTACTCCACTCACAGGGAAGCCTGAGCCTCTGAATCCGAGATCAACATACTGTTACACCCTTATACTGACTCTAGACTGGAGCCTAAGTACTTCACTCCCTGGGAAGCCCAAGCAACCAAATCTAAGTACAGTCATAAGCGATGCACCAGCGGGGCAACGTATCAATAATGACAATCCTCAATGCAATCAACAATGTTCCAATTACCACAACACTACACTTACCTGTAACATCACCATCACTGCTACTATCACACCAAACCAGAAGAGAGTATGTTAGTTACTGTACCCCCACTTCTGAGCCCTGTATTGTGGCTTGCTGGCAGTATAAGCTAAATTTGTTCATTCATCCCATTCATTCAACAATGTTCCTGATGAAGATTCAGGAGTAGACCTGGACATGCCAAAGTCTCTAGAATGATGCACAGTAGTCAGCTGATTGGCCTTGATGAAAAGACTTGTATTAGGAGGAGATTAACTCATTGAGGGAGATGGGTGTGTGGGAGCTGGGTCCATATGAGACACTGCCTTCCAGCCAGAAGGTCTTTAAGACCCAACCTGGATTTATGATCAAACATGACAAATACAGAACCATCACAAGACCCAAGACATGCCATGTTTTACAAGGCTATACAATGATACAAGAACAGGACTACAACAAAGCAACCTCACCTACAGCATGAACAGAATCCTGGAGAATTCTTCTTCATGAGGCAGCAACTGTTGGGTGAGATGCTGCACAAGTTGACATCAAGGATGACCTTCTTGAATGGTATTCTATCAGAAGATGAACATATTTATATGCAACAACCAAAATTTGTTAAGGAAGAAGGGAAGGTGGGTCTGCAAGCTGTTATGCCTCATTTATGGGATCTGCAAGTACAAAGGAAGGAAATGAATCCTTCAAGAGGCAGTTGAAGAGGATACAGAATATTTCTGATTTAAGCATGCCTCATCATATTGTTGGATAGCAGTGGAGTGGGAGTGCCCAAACCAGACAAGTTTTTCTCTCACAAAGAGACCTAATTGGCTGTTTAGTAGTCCTATATGGACAAACAGACACTTCACTTCTGTCAGTATCAATAGAACCCAGGTAAAAGCTGTGCCAAGTAGACAGAACAAAGCTCAAAAGTGACAAACTTGCAAAAATTGATCAGATACCATATTGCAACTTAGTTGGTGATATGGCATGTGGTGCAGTTGATGTCAGAACTCAAAGCCCAAGGGAGGAAAAAAACAAATATATTGGACTACATAAAGACATAACAGAAATTGACTAGGAGAATGAGGAAAGAGGGGATGGATGAAAGGGAATGTAATGGCTATTGTGGATTGTGAAAGAACATGGACAATGGCAGAAGCATGGAAGGGGAAAAGCAACAAATAACCAAACCAAATATAATAGTCAGCATGTGATAGATAACAAAGTGAAAGGAAGGAAACAAAGGAGGTAGCAAAGAGAAGCAAAATGAGTTAGAAAGAAGAGTGGAAAAGAAAGAGAAAACTACACACCACACACCAATAACAAATGTACCAGCTAAGTGAACAATAAACTGGTAAAGGAGGGGATGTAGTGGCATGAGACAGGTTTGAGGGGTGATGTGGCAGGGGAAAAACGGAGATAACAGAGAAATGAAGGGATTAATTAGATAATAAATGGGGACCAAGTAGGGCATGACCTAAAGAAGGGCACAAAGAAAGTCAAGAAATTACAGAAAACAATCAATACTACCCAAGGCCTACTAGACAGTGTCAGCAATGACAAAAGTAAGCTGTGAAAGGTTGAGGAAGTTGATTGAAGAAGTCAGGAGGGTACAAAAAGGATGATGTGGCCAGAGGAAAGGGCATTGCCATGAAACCAAATAGAGTATTGAATGATTGAAGTGGTGCCATAGGAATTGGGGATTGAGGTCCAAATAAGTCAAAGTTGAGTGAAAAGGCAAGAAAACAACAGAGAACTTGAGGGAGGATGAGAAGGAAGAGATAAAACAGTGGTGGATGAAGAGAGAGAAGGATAAGAGAGGAAGAAAGCAGAAGTTCATAAGCAGGACAAGCCAAGATTGAGGGGTCAAATCAAAGTAATAGGATCACCCAGAATATGATCCAGGTGATGCCCAATGAGGAAACAAAAGTAAAGCCACTCCATGGCACTCATAATAAATGCTTGGATCCCCAGAGTGTGGAGACCTTAGGCCAATCTTATTGATACCTCAGTAAAGAGTCATTAGACCACTTACCCACACAATTTAACATCATACTATGTGTGCTAGTTCATTGTGTCAGAAGCCCCAAACTTTGTGTCTTGGTTGTCTTATACAACACTGAGCACATCATCTGGAGCCCACCATGAAGGGTTTCAGCACATTGAACAATACTTAATCACTGTGTACATTTGCCCTCATCTTTGAGAAACACTTGCCAAATGCAAGATTATTTGGCACTGCTGGAGTTGGGGCCATTGCAATCCAAGGTTACACAACCAAGGAGAATGATGGCAGTGTCACCAAATTGGTCTATTGTTAGATCCAGAAGGAATAAAGAGGTTGTTGAGCACAATGTGTTTGACAACCCCAGAGTTAATATTGCACAGGAATAGAGTTGTGAGGACACAGAAAAGAGAAACCATCAAAAATATAAATATAAATATGGGGGACAATCAAAATATAGGACAAAGGCTACTCCTGATACAACTCTGTATCTACAGTCCTAAGTCCTGGTTTAAACAAACCATATAATATGCCAAAACCTATAGATATAACAGGCAGACAAACTCTAGAAACCCAAAATACATGGAAACACTTAAAGAATTGACATTTCTGAAGAGCTAGAAAAATAATAAAATAATCTACCAAGAAATAAGATAGAAGAAATGGGAATTAAATGACAATAATTGATGCAGAAATGGTGGACAGCAATGATCATACTTGTCAGTGCCTTAGATCAAGGAATACCAAGATCTGGCAAAACTTACTTTATGAAAGAAGAAAGAAAAAAACATTAGAGAACTGAGTAGATCTGAAACTTGACCAATCAGGAAACAGAACATCCAATTTCATTGAATATGAATGTTTTAAGAAGAGGGATGGCTTGCATGACATAAGTGTGACATAAGCATGACCTATGATTCCCTGGCATGTTTAAGCCAGTCCTGGAATATGAACAATGTATGTAGACTTGCAGCTGATTCATTTTAGTACTAATTGCAGTGGTTCAGAAGTGAAGTTCACAATGGCCATTAACACTTCTTGAGCTTTATGGATAGAGATATTTGCTAACACAGAAATTGTCATGTGTAAGGAGAGTCTTACTAGAACCTCAATCTTCCTTGCACGGATCATCCACTTATCTACCTCCTTGTCAACAACAGAATCTGTGTGTCCCTTGCATTGTCTAGATCTTGTGCATGTTGAATTGTTGATATGACTCTATGTCTGAAGTCATAAGTCCTGGTTAAAACAAACCATACTACATGCTGAAAACTATAGGCATAACAGGCAGATACTACATGCTGAAAACTATAGGCATAACAGGCAGACAACTCATCAGAAACCTGAAAAGATGGGAACACTTTCAATAATTCATATCTCTGGAAAGCTAATGAAATAATAGAGTATTCTAACAAGGAGGGAGATGAAAAATGGACATTAAATATCAATTATTATGACTGGAATGGTGGACATAGCAGATCTCCTCAGATAATGAGATAATCAAAAGATCTGACATCTTACTCCATGGAATAAAGAGATAGGAAGGTCCAGAATATGAAAGCATCAAGATTGGGCAAGGAAGGAAAAAGGAAAACCATAGGAATAAGGTAGAATAGTCCAGAACATGGAGAAAGAATTTTAGGAATAATTCTGACCAGGGGAAAGACCCATGGGGAAAGGAGGACCAAAAGAGGAAATACAGTTGCCACAAGAGTGAATAGAATGGATGAATTATGATCAAGAAAGGATCAGAAACTTAGGGAACAAAGTAAGAAAGCTTAGGAAGAGCTGGGGAAAGCTCTGAGTTCAGGAGAGTACTTGGTATGTCAGAACACATGAACTATCTAGAAGACAGAAGGAAAAGGGCTGGCTCAGGGAAAGTCTGGACATTGGACTATAAGGAAATATGAATGTTAGGAAGGAAGGCATTGGATGAATCTGTTCCTAGCATGTTCCAGACAGCCGGGACAGGTACATTCATAGCCTTCCTGGAACATGAATGTTTTTCCTGGAAGTGAAAGAACTCTGGAATATGGTGACTCTAGGACTTGCCAGGCAAGGCTCAGAAACATCAGAACACATGAAATATGAAGGGGAAGGTTGAAGGGACAGAATACCAGGTCCAGGGCAGTAGCAGACAGTAGGAAGACTGGTGTTATGTTCATTCTCCCAGAACATGAATGTTTCATGGAAATGCCAAAACTCTGGAAATACTTCATGAGTCTGTCATGTTCTATGCAGGAAGGGGTTATCAATTAACTTATTGGTAACAAAACATGGCAGATGGATGGAAAAATAGGCAAGGTTTCAAGGGAATTCAATGGGAAAAGGAATACAGTACTATACTTATAGAATTCTCAAGTCACATGGAAAGATGGTCTGTGCACCCAGGAGAACAGTACAAATAGAGTGGAAATAGGTTAGAATTGACAGGCAATTAGTGGAAAAAGGCTCAGTGGTTCCCAGGGAGTGAATTGCTTAGGCTGAGTTTTATTGAGAAACCTCTACTTTAGTTTTCAGACTTATAGTCAGGAAACTACTACTTAACTTAGATACAAAAACTTGTCCCATTAGAACAGTTTAGTGTGATTTACTACCAAGCCCCAGGACTACAGTATTTTGCTTTAGCCAAGTACTACATTGTATCCTGAAGACTTCAACAACAATGAATGATTCCTCAATCCAAAGCAAGCACTGGTCTCACATCATCATTCCTCACTTACTGACAAAAAAGCATATGTTATAAAATGCTCTGCCTTCCCAACTAATGTCTCTAAACTGGCATGTATAATTGTGCAATAGAAACCATGCTCTTATCACTAGGCACACTCAATCCTGTGCATATATCTTCAAAGCTAGAAAATGCCATAAAGCACAAACATTGTGTTTTGCTATTTGTTGAGCATGTAGAGAAGAGCACTGACTATGTCATGCTTAAAAAAAAACTCATGCTTGTCAATGTCTGAATCAGATGTCAATTCTGATGAGGCCAAGAATGCAAAAGCTGGAGAGATGATGGGAGGTGAAGGGTGAATGCCTCAAAAACATGCCAGAACTGGGCAAGCTCTTGAGAACAACTCTTGTCCCATTTAGGTGCAGTGGAGTTGTTATGGGGTGACATGTAGTAGGGAAGACAGTTATTGGCCATAGTGTTTTTGTTAACAACTGCCAGTAAGAATGTCATGGAAGGAACTGGAGAATAGGAGTCTCAAGTTAATGGTGATAGGGGTGTATCAAGGAAGTTGTCAATGTAATAGCCTGGGAAGTTCTCTAGAAGTTTGTCAACAGCAAGTTCCTCTTCAAGGTTACAAGGTAAAGTTGTTAAAGGTGTTAATGGCAATGGAGGGGGAATATCAAAGGGGATAATGGAGAGCAATGGTTTGGTAATGAGCTGTAAGCAGTTTCTGGCCTGGAGGCAAGTTTCCAGTGGAATCTTGCTTCAAATTCCCTTGCAGTGGAGCTCCAAAATGATGCACTGCTTTGCTGCTTAGCTGCCATGCAATTAACAACCAATAAGACCAGCCAAATAGGGGAGCTAGCAAATAGTAGCATTATGTTAGTGAGAAAGGAGTCAGCAAGGGTCCCAGAAACCTGTTAAGGAGATGTAGTCAAAGTCAGTAGGGAGATGGGGGTAAACAGTGGTATGCTTAACAGTATTGCTGTTAATGTTGCTACCAGTTTGTAGCGCAAGATGAGATCTGTAAAATCAAAGATCCAGAGGGTCATTAGGCAGTAATGCAGAGAATGAGGTCAATGAAAATATATGAGTTGCTAGCCATAGGTGCTAGTGTTCACAAAGCCAGAACTAGGTTGCCTGTATGGCACTTAACAAAGACAAGGGTTAGGCTTAATGGTGTTGTTAAGCCTCAACAATGAGAGAGAGGGAAGGAGACTGGACAGGGTAAACTCTAATCAGTTGATAGCAAAGTGAGGATGGAAGGAGATCTGAAGCATGGTCTGAAGTTGTCATGACTCTACCAACTCTGAACCCTCATACACTGCTCCAACTCCAGCATACATCTCTCCCACCCCCCACACACCTCCAGGACCACCAGCAACCTCACAATGCTGCACCAGCAACACCCACCCTGGCATCTTAGCTGCCATGTCATCCCAAGGCTCCCATGTCATCAGATATCTCCAAACCCCAGCATCCTGGCCATCACATAACATTTCTCCTGCCCACCACGTGACATTCCTCCTGCAAACTGTTGGCACGTCACCAGGCTCCACATCCACTACTGGTGGCATTAACAGTGCCACTACCATGTACTGTGACCACTGACCCACCCTGTGCAATGCAACCATGGCCCGCACCAACAGGCCCCAATGGATGCCATGACCTCAGGGCTGAGACCTTGCTCCAGAACTTAGCTGGAGGATAGTATATAAACTATAGGATATCATATAAGTTGGTAGTCATGATATTGCCTTAGTCTTTGCTTTTGTTCCTGTCTAGTTTTGTGCCTCCATCTCTTCCTCATCTTGTCTCTTGTCTCTTGTCTCCATGCTTTGTACTTCCATTCTATGCCTCATATCTCCATTCCATGCTCCATATTTCTGTTCTGTACTTCTTGTTCTCCTTTTCTACATCTCTGTTTCTCAGTTCCATATCTCATATTGTCCTGGTTACCTTGCTCTATCTTTTCCCCCTCTGTTCTGTATTCTTTCTTATCATCTCTTGTACTCATCTCCATCTCAAATCAATATCAGTTTTCTTTTCTTGTTTAACTTTGTTTTCTTAAACTCAACTTCTCAACTCATGCTCCTCAACTCAGGAGCACTCCTGTAATTGTGTGCACCACTACTTCATAACCCCAGAGCTTCTGGACTTTGTCCCAGACCACCTGTAGTCGCACCGGAGCTTCTAACAAACCCCAGACTTGTACTTAGCCTCCCAAGCTTGCCTAGTAAGGACTTGCCAGTGTAGCTGAGCCCCCATTGTCAGCAGGACCTGACATAATATCACAACTCTCCTTTACCCCATACTCAATGGCTACATACACCTACACCTTCCCACCCACAGGTTACAACATCTATGGCTGACCCATCCCAAAGACTCCATACACCCTTAACTCCCCTCACACACCTTACTCCGCACCCTCCATTGAACACTACCCTGCCTTACCCCCACGCCACTGGGCCTCAGACATAAACATTATGCTATATGGACCCTTGATCAGCCAGAGCTTACTCCCAGACTGGCACTAACACTCCAGACCAGCATACCCAGGGACGTACTCCCAGACCTTGCCTGGCAGATTGCCTGAGACTCCACACAGCACGTGGGGCCCTGCAAGTGCCATGCTCTTTGCCCTGGGACCCTACTCTGCCTACCTGGCCCCAGCCCTAGAGGACCCTGACACTACCCTCCCCTAACGCCCCCAACTCACTGTGGCCCCTCCAATGTGCACTCCACCATTCCCTCTTGCATTCCAGCAATGGGTTGAGGCCTACATCCAGCAGTGCAACAATGTCCTGTGTTCATTGCACATCACCCCAGTAGCCTTCTCCAAATGTATGCGCACCATCCTCATCAGTCTGGGACAACTTGACATCTCTGGCACCCTGGAGCAGTGGGCCAACCGCCTCCTCAACTTCCACAAGAGCTACCAGAAAGGCAATCTTCCCAACAATGTTGCAAATACTCTTCAGGTGGACACTGCCCTTTGAGCTGAACTCCTGGCCCTTGTTGATGAAATTCATACCAGCCCCACACCACAACACTTCAAGGAATCTGTCAACCCTGCCTACTCTTTCTATATACAGTGAAAAGAACCAAATCAGCCCTGGGACTAAGCCCCACCTTTGGCCCAACACCAGCCAGTGAGAACTCAATGCCACCTCCACAACCCTCCAATTCCTGAACCTGGAAGGGGGCTTCTTTGACCAACCTGCTGCCCACACCATTGGCCTCTCATCACATGCTAGGGCCCACTCAGTCCCCAGCATCTTCTGCACCTGGGGCTAGCCAGAGCAAGCCAGACCTCCACGCACCAAACCCATGCAACCTGCCCCTCCTCCCAACAAAGCTGCATCCCCCCACACCTTATCCTATGTTGACAAGCCTGCACACCCCAACAAAGAAACAATTAGATCAGGCAAGGCTCCCTCTCCTCCTGTACCCAACTTTGTCCATGACAGGCCCCTCTATCTTGACCTCAGAGATAATTATGGGAATGGGCTCCCTCCCTGCAAACCCCACTCTGGAGCCCTGGCACCCCCATGCTCTCCTCTTGGTCAGACCAATTCCTCCCTTTATGCAGGACTGCTGCACCCCCTTTTTCCCCCTGGACCTCCACCTCCCCCTGGACCACCACTGAGCAGTTATGGGCCATGAGGACCACCTCCAGGAGCACCTCTGCCCCCTGGAGCATTCCTGCCCCCTGGAGCATCCCTGCCCCCTAGAGCACCCCCATACCCTCAGTGGGCCCCTGGACCTGCTCCAGGAGGCAACAGTCCTCCACCTGGCAGAGGACCTCTGGATGGCAGACCCCTAGGCAAGTGGGGCCTGGCAATGAATGCTTTCCCCCCCAATGGCCTGGCAGCAACAACTTCTACTACTACTACAATGCTGGCCCCACACAAAATCAGAATGCTCCAGACAACACTTGCAATGCATTGGCATGCAAAGGGAAGCTTGACATACAGAAGCTGGAACCCTTCATGGGCTGTGACCCCCACAAGTGGTGCACCTACCTCACACAGTGCCTCACCATGTGTTCCAGGCAAAGCCAGTCACCTTCCAGCTTGAGAACTCCTGGGTTGCATTTGCAGCATTGTACCTCCAGGGCATTGCCTATGGTCACTACACTGCCCTGCTAAGGTACGACTCCACCAACCCTGTCTTCTCTAACTGGCAGGCCTTTGTCCAGGAGTTCTCCAGCAAGTTTGGCATCTATAGTACCATGGCGGAAGTGGAGGAGACACTCATCAACCTCTAGATGCACTCAGAGGAATGCTTCACTAGATTCATTGTCCAATTTGAGTGAGAAGCCTACAAAACAGGTTGGAACTACAACACCCTTCAGTTTGCTCTCCACCGTGCCCTACCCCAACATATCAAGGACATCCTTTGCATCACCCCCAAACAGACCATGTATGACAGATACAAGGCACTTGTCACTCAAGTCAATCAATGGTATTGGAAAGACCAGAGTAAATCTGTGGCCCCTCGGAACAGCTGGAACCCCACAAACAACTCTTTCTGGCAACTCTGAGGAACACATGCAGGATTGCCTGCTGGTGCCACCACTGCCCCTCACCCCAACCCAGGCTGGGGATCCTCCAGACCAACCTGACCCACTGGCCCCTGCCTCTCCACTCAGCTCAACACCACCACCCTTGACAAAGCCTCAGAAACCTCATCCAATGAGCCCAACCTCCCCCTTGACTCCATGGACAACCTTGGTGACAAAGAGTCTCTGCGGGCCAATTAGGTCTGGAACTCCAGCCAACTCTGGATTGACATGCCCAACAACATGCAGAAACACTGATGCAAGGAAGGTTTGTGCATTCTATGTGGTGAGCAAGGGCACTTCATCAATGACTGCCCCAAATACTGCATTATGAGCCATGTGGTCTGGACCATCAATGGCAAAGACTGCAATGACCAGTTTATGAAAAATGAGCCAGCAGTTTAGATCAGGAAGATGCACTAAATTGTGGACCAGACCTCGACATCTTCTCCACCTTGGCCTCATACCTCCATACAATGGCTTTCTTGCTGGACACCTCCACAGCTTACCTCTCCTTGCAGTCCTGCCAGGCCCTCCTCATCAGTCCCTCCCTTAATGCCTTTCCCACCTGCATCAACACTCTCATTGACAGCAGTTCCACTGACAATTTTGTCGACAGGTTTCTGGCCTTGTCAATCTCCCACCTTCTCCAGCGGTTACCCATCCCCATCCACCTCCGACTCTTTGATGGCAGCACCACATCCTCCAGAGCTATCACCCACTCCATACAGCTGCCCATCATGTTTACTGATAGCCAGCAGCAAGAAGTCCAGTTCCTTGTAACCAAGCTCCATGCTGCCACCTCCTCATCCTGGGACTCCCCTAGCTCTGTGCAACAAACTCCCAGATTGACTGGCAGAACCTCACGCTCCACCCCTACTAGCAACCTGCGCCTGCCCCAGAATCCATTTACCCTTTGCATTACCCCAGGTATAGGTACCCTGGAGCACCCTGTGCACCTGCCAACAACACTCCTGCAACTTTGCTCGACCTCTGCCAAATCCTTTATCATCAATGCATGATTAGGCAGCCTCCCTGACATGCTATCTGCCCTCATTGATAGCAGGGCCACTGGTATGTTTGTCAGTGAACAATTGCAGCTAACCCCTAGCCCCCTTTGGAAGCCTCTGGAACTCCAGCTCTTTGACAGGAACACTGCCACCTCCAGACCCATCACCCACTCTCACTCCAACACTCTCTTCCTCAAAAATGGCCTTCAATTCCCAGTGAATCTCCTGGTCACCTCTCTTCCAGAACCAACTCCAATTGTCCTTGGACTACCTTGGCTATGCAACGTCAACCCCGACATCAACTGGGAGGACCTCACAATGACCTTCCCGTGACCTGATGCCAACTTGGCTGCTGCCATTCACCTCAAACTCCATGCTACAGACAATCTGACAACTTCAGAGCCCCCTGCAACCCCAAAAAAGGACTCCAGACCATCTCAGACTCCAACCCCATGACCAACCCCTCCCTTTCCCCCAACATCCCCCAAAACCAGTACAAAGGTCCCTCTTACCCTGCTTTAGGCCTCAAAACACCCACTCCACTGACCCCTGGCAATGTGCCCAAGAAACCTCTCAGCCCCGCCAACCTGGACATCAAAATCATAGGCCCGGTGTAGTACTTGGCTAAAGCAAAATACTGTAGTTCTGGGGCTTGGTAGTAAATCACACTAAACCATTCAAATGAGACAAGTTTTTGTATTTAAATTTAGGTAGTAGTTTCCTGACTATAAGTCTGAAAACTAAAGTAGAGGTTTCTCAATAAAATCCAGCCTAAGCAATTCACTCCCTGGGAACCACTGAGCCTTTTTCCACTAATTGCCTGTCAATTCTAACCTATTTCTACTCTATTTATACTGTTCTCTTGGGTGCACAGACCATCTTTCCATGTGACTTGAGAATTCTATAAGTATAGTACTATATTCCTTTTCCCATTGAATTCCCTTGAAACCTTGCCTATTTTTCCATCCATCTGCCATGTTTTGTTACCAATAAGTTAATTGATAACCCCTTCCTGCATAGAACATGACAGACTTGTGAAGTATTTCCGGAGTTTTTGTTGTTTACATGAAACATTCATGTTCTGAGGAGGGAACATAACATCAGTCCTTCCTGCTGTCTGCACCAGCCTCAGGGCCTGATATTCTGTACCTTCCACCTATCCCTTCATATTCCATGATTTCTGATGCTTCCAGGGCCTGCCTGACAAGTCCTAGAGTCACCACATTCCAGAGTTCTTCCACTTCTAGGAAAATATTAATGTCCTTGGAAGGACATGAATGTACTTGTGCCAGCTGTTTCAAACATGCTAGGAACATTTTCATCCAATGCCCTTCTTCCTAACATTCATATTTCCCTGTAGTCCAATGTCCTGACTTTTCCTGAGCAAGCCCTTTTCCTTCTGTCTTGAGTATCTGATAGTTCACCTGTTCTGACATACCAAATACTCTCCTGAACTCAGAGCTTTCCCCAGCTCTTCCTAAGTCTTCCTACTTCATTCCCTATGTTCCCTGATCTTCCTTCAATCATTATTCATCCATCCCATTCATTCTTGTGGTAACCACATTTTCTCTTTTGATAATCTTTCCTCATGGGTCTTTCCCCTAGTCAGAATCATTCCTAAAATTCTTTCTCCCTGTTCCAGACTATTCCTCCTTATTCCTATGGTTCCCCTCTTTCCTTCTTTGCCTATTTTCAATGATTTGATATTCCAGATCTTCCTATCTTTTTATTTGATGGAGTAAGATGTCAGATTCCTTGATTATCTCTTGATTATGTAAGGGGACAACCCCTAGAGACCATCCTTTCCTTAACCCCTAGAGACCATCCTTTCCTTTTCCTATTCTTTTTTCCCTTCCTTTTCCCTTCTGTTTCCCTTTAGATACTATCTGTGCATATTGTGTCCGCATTTCTGATCACCTGACCTTGCTCTCAAGGTCATCTGATCCCTTCCTGGTCATCTGACTTCTCCAGACCACCTGACATGGCCAGAGTCACCTGATGGTCATTACCAATCCATTCTCTGGCAATGTCCGAGTTTTTATCTTTTTATTCCCACAGTATTTTTCCAGTGGCTTCTGTGTACTATATAGTTGATTCCCACGCTTCTGGGGCCCCAGAAGCGTCCACAGCCTGGCATAGGGATTCCTCAGACTTATTCTCTTTGGATATCCCTCTGCCAGGTGAGTAGCTAGCTCCTGTACACTGTAGCCACTTGCTAATACATTTTTGGATATCCCTCTGCCAGCTGTGTGACTTCCACAGCTCTCTGAGGTCGCCCTTACAGCAGAATAAGT
>QGOB01004115.1:0-30921 GCA_003313055.1 Termitomyces sp. MG145 | reverse complement strand
GGGGGGTGCAGGATCGTTGACATAGGATAAGGTGTGGGAGGATGCAGCTTTGTTAGGGGGGAGGGCAGGCTGCATGGGTTTGGTGCGGAAAGGTCTGGTCAGCTATGGCTGGGGCCAAGTGCAAAAGATGCTGGAAATTGAGTGGGCCCTGGTGTGGCACAAGAGAACCAATGGTGTAGGCAGCAGGTTGGTTGAAGAGACCCCTTTCTGGGTTCAGGGATCCAAGGGTTGCAGAGGTGGCACTGAGTTTCTGCTGCTGGTGTAGGGTGAGGGGTGGGGCTTGATTCCAGGGCTGGCTCAGTTCCTCCTGCTGCACATGGAAAGAGTGGGCAGGGTCAACAGGGTCCTCAAAGCATTGGGGTGTGGAGCTGGTGTGGATTTCATTGACAAGGGCCAGGAGTTCAGCCCAGAGGGCCACGTCCACCCAAAGAGTGTTAGCAACATTGTCAGGGAGGCTGCCCTTTTGGTAGTTCTCATGGAAGTTGAGGAGGCGGTCAGCCCACTGCTTCGGGGTGCCAGAGATGTCAAGCTGTCCTAGACTGATGAGGAGGGCCCTCATACATTTGAAGAAGGCTACTGGGGTGATGCACAACGAGTGTAGGACATCATTGTGTTGCTGGACATAGGCCTTGACCCGTTGCTGGCATGCAACAGGAGAAGATGGGGTTCACACTAGAGGGGCCGCAGTGGGTTGGGGATGTTGGGGGTGGATGGTATCGAGGTTTTCTTGGACTGGGGCTGGGTAGGGAAGGTAGGGTCCCAGAGCAAAGAACGCAGCACTGGCAGGGCTCTAGGCATTGAGCAGGGTTTTGGGTAGCCCACTGGGCAAGGTTCAAGAGTATGCTCCTGGGTGGGTTGGTCCAGGGTTGTAGTGCCAGTCCAGGCATAGGCCCTGACTGATTGAGGGTCTATATGACATGGTGTTTGAGTTGGGGGCCCAGTGGTGCGGGGGTAAGGCAGGGTAGTGTTTGATGGAGGGTACAAGGTAGGGAGTGTGAGAGGAGTTAATGGCATATGGGCCCTCAGGGATGGGTCAGCGATAGTAGTTGTACCCTGCGAGGGTGTAGGCATATGGAGTGAGGTAGAGTCTTGATATTATGTCAGGTCCCACTGACAATGGAGGCTCAGCTACACTGGCCAGCTGCCTTATATAGGGTGGGTCGGCGGTTATGGTGTGTGGTAGTGGCACTTGTTGACACCATAGAAGCAGATGGTCTGGTGATGTGCCGATGGATTGCAGGAGGAATGTTATGTGATGGCCGGGATGCCAGGGGTTTGAATGTATCTGGTGACAGGGAAGCCTTTGGGTGATGTGTCAGCTGAGATGCTGGGGTTTGGTGATGCCTGGGGGTCTGTCTGGAGATGGCCATGGGTGTTGCCAATGTAGCATTGTGAGGTCATTGGTGGCCCCGGAGGTGTGTGGAAGGTGTGGGGGAGGTGTATGCTGGGGTCAGAGCAGCATATGGAGGGTCCAGAATTGGTGGGGTCATGACAGTGTTGATGTGCACTTCTCAGTCCAAAGTTTTCATTTACAAAGTACAGAGTCTGGATCCTGGAGACTAGCAACTGTGCCCTTAGAGGATGCACAAGTTTCTTTTCTCCTAGGAGAAATACTGATTTTTGCGCTTGGTGTAGTAACCTTAGGCATGCCAGGCCAAGAACCTGGCAGTGCAAAACTAATGTTTCTTTTTGGGTGTTTGGACTCCAAATGGAGATCCAACAAAGTGTTTGTTTGTGCAACAAAAGCCCTCTTGTGGTGGGCTCCAGATGATGCAGAATGAGAGTCTTAATTTATTTTTAAGTTGTTCAAGTGGAATTGAACTAACTTAGACATAAAATGTAAAACTCCAGTTCACAAGGTTCTGGGGGTTTAAGTTACATGCGCACACACATTGTAATAATGTTATAATTTTTATTGATTTAATTTGAATGTAAAATATAATTCACACTCAAAATTGAGATGCAAATAGTATTATTACAAAAACCCAAAGTAAATCTAATTGCTTGTAAGCCTAAGTAGTCTGCTCCCTGGGGACCCTGAGCCGTGGCAAGGTGATTACTTGACCAACTCCCCCATTGTTCCTCCTCCTTTATACTTTCTTTTTCCATGCATGGACCATTGCTTATTTGCATGATAAACAAGGTTTTGTTGTGTTTTGACAGGTCTAGGCATTTGGTTATTGAGTTTCCCAGGGCTGGGCACCAATGGTTGCCTTTCCAACAACTAGTCTGGTGGGTAATTTCTTTTCCCACTGATTTTGTTGGCTAATTGTATTGCCATCTTCTCCTATCCTCTTCTCTGCCTCTGTTCTCCCCTCCTTGTCTTTTCCTGGCACTCCTGGTTGTGGCATGGTGGCGTGGTCTTGGTAAGTTGTGTTGAGGTGCTAAGGACATGGGTTTGGTGTTGTTGTAAATGGTAAGTTGTCATTTGGGGATAGTTTTGATGGCTGATGTCAAATTTGGATGGAGCTTGATCTAGGGACTGAGATCTTTGTCTTTGCCAAGCACTGCCACTCATTGTCTATCCCCTTGATCACAATATTGGCATGTCACTTACTTTGCTGTTTTACATGCTGGGTTTGTCATCATCTTTACTCATTGTGTTTTTGGTTTGAGGTACAGGCTCCCACTGATGTGCTGACTTGCCGCCTAGCTATCATGCAGGAAACAACCAACAAGATCAACTAGATAGGGTAGCTAGCAAGTAGTAGCATTACATGTGTGAGAGGAGTCAAGCAAAGTCCTAGAAACCCAGTACAGAGTTGTGAGGTCAGGGTTGGTAAGGAAGTGAGAGGCAATGGTAAGGAGTAACGGTGTGGCTGGTAGTGGTCACATGCCAGGGTCACATGCTTCATTCAACTTGCTGGTGTTGGGCAGCCAGCACTGACTGGGTCACATCATCTCCCCTTGACTGAAAAACTGACTGTCCTCAGTCAAAAGAAAAATCTTCAAAGTCTTGTGATCATTAATTGTGGTCTATGTGGGGGGTCTTGGTCCATGCACCATACCAAAAGTCATAAATAAATTCCAGTGACTCTCTGGACTTCATTATCTCAGCACCTCTTAGCATGTCAACTCTTGCTTTCTTTGGCTATGCAGCTTCTTTTGTGCAACTGGCAGCAGACAAGACTTCCTGGAAAAGGTGCCAAAAGTTTTGACCATGGGGCACATGCTACTGCCGATCAACCCTCAAGCAGCGGCTACATCAATTTCATCAATCTACCTGCACTGGTTTGAGTTGACTGGCAGAAGCAGCATTATGTGGTTGGAACAGGAGGTGGTCAGAGAGGAGTGCCAGGCATTGTATGCCCAATACAAGGAGGAGGCCCGGATGAGGCCTTTTGATAAGCACTTCATAAGTTTTTTGTTTGCTAATGGTCTTGTTGGTAGGCTAACGTTTGCATTAAGGGGGCAATGCCAGAGGGGGAAATGGAGTCATTAACAAATGTTGCTAGAGTCGGGAGGTAATGGGCAAATGGGGGTAAACAAAGGGTAGTAGATGCAGAGCGGGCAAGAGCAGTTGGTAACTGGACATAGTGCATGAATCTGTGCATACAATCAATCCAGTCTTCGAAGACTTTGTTGTTGGTATTGTCCAGGGAAGAGTCAGTAGGCTGTAACGGTTGTTGCGAGAGTCTGTTGGGTCTGTGGAAAGTTCCTTTAACATGTACAAGCTCAAAGTGGAATATAAGGATACCCATGATCCAGCAGTTCATACTAGTGGAGGGCTGTATGTCGGGGTTCTGTAGCATATCTTTAATGTAGTGCATGTCAACTTTGATGATGAAGTTCCTAATTCCTAAGAAGTACATGCGTAGTGCCTGCAAGGCCCAGTACAAACTGTAAAGGCTTGAGCTTAGGCTGACTGAAGCAAGATTCACATTTGTAAGTGTAATAGAGCCAAAATGGTTATAGTGACATTGTTTGCAGTTGTTGGTAGTGCACTGGTAAAGATAGAAACTGACCGCTATGTAGGAGGTGTTGACTGTTAAGATAATGGGATTGTTGGATTTGTAGTCAATAGGAACAAGGGGTTTGGCATTGTGTAAGGCCTTAATGAGGTCTTTCTGAGCATTAAGCTGGTCTAGTCCAAATTTGAAGGAGACTCCAGTGCAGGTGAGCTTTGTTAGGTAATGGGCACAATGGGCAAAGTTCTTAACAAACATTTGGAGGACTCCAATGGTGCCTAGGAAAGCGCGGACTTTGGTTAACAACTGGAAAGGGCCTCAGCAGTCCAATAGTGCCAAATGGTTTTTGTCAGGGACTCAACTGTTAGGGGTGCAAACATGGCCTGAGGATTTTGAAGGTAGGCACACAAAGGACTAGCTTATGACTGGAGAAGGTACTACTGCAGTACTTCATCTGCTGAAGGACATGGTTCAAGAGTTCAAAGAACTCCCAAAGCGCTAAGTGGATGTTGGGATTGTTGGGATGCTGAGCAGGTGTGCTGTTAATTTGTTTCCAGTTCTTTGGGCCCTTAACGCCAATGTCATCAATGAAGCTGAGAGTGTAATGGGGGATCTCAGGCTGGAGGATGTAAGTGACATTGTCATGGAAGATGGGCACAGCATTAGTCCATCCCCCCAGTAGCATTACCAAACAGAGGGTGCCAAACAGTGTCTGGAAGCAAGATTCATAACATGCTTGTCATAGCCAACAAAGAGGTTGAGGGTGGCATTGGACTACATTGGACTACATGGAAATATAAATGTTAGGAAGAAGGGCATTGGATGAATATGTTCCTAGCATGTCTTGAACAGCTGGAACAGTCAGGAAACTACTTACATAAATTTAAATACAAAAACTCGTCGCATTAGAACGGTTTAGTGTGATTTACTACCAAGCCCCAGAACTACAGTATCTTGCTTTAGCCAAGTATTACACCAGCAGAGAAGGTTTGATTAACGAGTTGCTGGAGGTCTTGAAGAGTGTAATGGGTGGATTCCTCAGCTCCCACATATATAAACAGAAGACTACTATCTTCCACTTGGCATATGTAAGGTTGCTAAACTTTGGCAACCCAAGCCAGGTCTCTGCAGTATCATACAACACATACATATTCCTTTTTCTAGTTGTTGTCGTTAATGGTGCAGTCTGCTAAGAGATATTCAAGCTTGCAGAAGTACTGGGCAAGCTCTTGAGAGCAACTCTCATCCCATTTAGGTGTGGTAGAGTCATTACGGGGTGGCATATGGCAGGAAAGATGGGCATCACCCATGGCAGTAGTGCTAACAGGTGTTGGTAAAGGTGTGGTAGGTTGAACTGGGGAGTAGCGATTGGGAGATAATGGAGGTAGCAATGTGTTGAGGAAGTTGTCAATGTGATGGCCTGGGAAGTTCTTTAGGAGTTCATTAACATTGAGAAGTTCCTGAGCAGTAGCAAGTTCCTCTTCAAGGTTACAAGGCAGAGTTGTTAATGGTGTTAATGGCAAGGAGGGATGGATATCAAAAGGGATAACAGGGAGCAAAGATTTGGCAATGAGATGTAAGCAGTTCTTAGCCTGGAGGCAAGTCTCTGGTGGAATTCTGCTATAGAACCCCTCATGGTGGGCTCCAAAATGATGTGCTGACTTGCTGCCTAGCTGCTATGCAGGAAACAACCAACAAGATTAACTAGATAGGGTAGCTAGCAAGTAGTAGCATTACATGTGTGTGAGAGGAGTCAAGCAAAGTGCCAGAAACTTGGTACGGAGTTGTGAGGTTGGGGTTAGGAGAGGCAGCAGTAAGGAGTAATGGTGTGGCCATTAGTGTTGCTACCAAATTGCACCAGTTTTGGAAGATCTGTGAAGACCTAGAAGGCTGTTAAGAAGTGTAGGAGGAGCTAACAGAGATATACACGTTGCTAGCTGTAGGTGCTAGTGTCAACGAAGGCTTGACTAGGGCATCCATATAGTGCTTAACAAAGGTGAAATGAGGGTGCCCATATGGCACATAACAAAGGCAACGAGGGCTAAGTTTAACACTACCATTAAGCTGAGTGAGCAAACAAAAGGAGACTGAACTGGGTAAACTCAAAATCAGCCAGTAACAAAGCAAGAGCAAGAAAGAGATCTGAAGCATAGTCTGAAATGGGGACTAGACTCTGGTACGATTCAATGATATTTAGCTAATGACAGGGAAGTATTTATAGGTACATAATGTAGCAAAAGGAGAAAACAGTAAGAGAGTCAGCATAGCAGTTGCATGTGATAGCACATGTCTGGGGCTGCTATTGAATAGGAAAATTGTAAGTAATATGGGAAAATTGTAAGTAGATTGAGAAAGAAAATTGTAAGTGAAAATAAATTTACAATCGTTGGGTCATTAGTAACACGGTTACAATTGATTGTCGGTTGCTGGTTGGGGGCCATAGAAGGAGCTGGATTGTCCAAGGTTGGCTCAGTCATTAAGGTTATAGGTCAGTGTTGTTAGCAGTTGGTCAGTAGTGGTCACGTGCCAAGGTCACATGCTTTGTTTGACTTGTTGGTGTTGGGCAGCCAGTGCTGACTGGGTCACATCACTGCATCTACAGTTTTCAATGCCTGCTTACAGTTTTCAGCAAATAACCATTTGGTATGTTTATTTTTAGGGAGCCTTTCTTTTTGTATGCCTCATTTTTTAGAGGCATCCATATTACCTCCCCCACACTATGTAATGACTGTCCTCAGTCATTGTAAACCAGTTCAGTGAGCCCAGCCTTTCCATTTTCAACCTCTTCCAAACCTAGAAACTAAAATTTTCTTTCTGTATCTGCAGTAGACAGAGAAATAAAAAAAGAAAGGCTCCCTAAAAATAAACATACCAAATGGTTATCTGCTGAAAACTGTAAGCAGGCATCAAAAATTGTAGATGTGGGAGCCTATACCTCAAACCAAAAACACAACACTGTGCTATACCATGCTTGATCTCTGGCAGCAACACTTGGTGCAGATGGGACAGGCCCTCCTGCAGAGATGCAAATGCTGCTAAGAACACATCCAACAGGAGCCAGTGCTCCCATGCCCAACCTAAACAGCCAAACTTAGTCACAAAACAAAAAGGCCAGACGGGGATTACTTATGCATGGCCTTGGCCCGCCCCGCAGCCACCTCCCACAAAGCCCAATCCCACCTCCAGACTGCCACCACCCTCTCAATTTGGAGAGTGCCCACCTCTGCAACCTGCCTTTCCAACACTTTGGATTGGAATGATGGGATTGCTGGGCATGCCTGGGAAGCCGCTGCAGTGTCCTCAAACTGCTGGATGCATGCCTGGAGGTCCCGCACCTTCACTGCCTGGGCATTTACAACCCCCATGGCTGCCTCCAACTCCCGCCTCACCATGTCCCGCTCCCCCTGCAGCTTCTGCAACTCCGCCTGCAACTCCTCCGACTCCACACATGCCCTGGCTTCCAACTCCTGCTTTGCCACATCATGTTCCCTCTGGACCTCCCACTGCTCTGCCTCCCTCCAAGAAATCTCCTCCACCAGAGCCTGCATCTGTTCGTGCATCACCACCTCCACTGCTGGTACCTCACAAAATGCCAGTGAAATGGGGCCCAGGAGCCTCCCTGTTTGTGGAGAATACATGTGCACTCTGGAGGGACTCACCTCGGGGGAAGGGGACCTTTCAGGGTGCTTGAGGGGCTGACCAGATGGGGAGGATACCCATCGCATGCCAGGACCTGCCCTCAATGACCTCCATGCCCCAGATGGTGGCCCCACCTTCACTACAGTCCTGGACCCCACACCACTTCCCCTGGACTCCTGACAAAGCTCCTGCATATGCCCAGACCTTGCTCCTGGGTTAGGGGTTGCCACCGTCTGGGCCAAGACCCACTCTACACCCCACCCCTGCTCTTCCACCACACAGGTTGCCTTCCAGAGCTGCAATACCAAGCACCCCTCATGGCAAGCCCAGCAGGCCTCGCACATGGAGGAGTCCCATCATGACCCTGCCTCTGGAGCCATGAACTTGCAAGGGTCTCCCTGACAAGCACAGAAAATGCACTAAAGGAACTTGGATTGGCATTGGGGACCCGCAACAAGGAAAGACCACCTACTGGGCTATGCTCCTGACACCATGCCAGAGTCAGAAGCCCCCAGACCTGGACCCAGGCCAATGCCTCCGCCACCTGCTCCAGCATCACAACCTCCTGAGGTACTCAATGCCCAGGGGAAGACATCTGGATCACATGGAGGGCTGGCTGCAACACCGTCACCTCCCAATGGATTTGCTGGGATGGACCAGCCCCAGGGGTCTGCAATGACACCTCTGACCAACTGTCAGCCCTAGAACACCTCAAAAACACTCCACTTACATTGACAAAGCAATACTGACAACTCTTGTTCTTGCTGGTAAAGGTCATGTGGAGCCTGGCATGCCTTGTACAACTCCCAGGATTGAACGCAATTGTTGTCAGAGGCAGGCGGGGTGGGAGAGCCTGAAGATGTGTCTGAGGAAGGCATGGGGAGAATAGGGGACTAACCATGGTGAGCCCTCCTTTTGATCCTCCCAGGGCAGCTTTTGGACAGCCACCGCATGACTTCAACTTCAATTTTGACAACTTCTAGGTCAGCACTAGCTTTAGGTTTGAATTCCCATGGCACTGCCACCACAGCCACTGTCTTGAAGGATCTTGATGCTGAAGGGGGGGTAATGTCATGACCCCACCAATTCTGGACCCTCCATATGCTGCTCTGACCCCAGCACACACCTCCCCCACACCTCCCACACACCTCCAGAGCCACCAATGACTTCACAATGCTGCATTGGCAACATCTGCAGCCATCTCCAGACAGACCCCCAGGCATCCCTGAACTCTGGCATCTCAGCTAACACATCACCCTGAGACTTCCCTGTCACCAGATCTGAACCCCCAGCATCCTGGCCATCACATAACATTCCTCCCACAAACCATCAGCCATGTCACCAGGCCATCTGCTTCTGTGGTGTTGACAGGCCATTTTACAGCTAAGTTAGTTCAATTCCACTTGAACAACTTAAAAATAAATTAAGACTCTCATTTTGCATCATCTGGAGCCCACCACAAGAGGGCTTTTGTTGCACAAACAAACACTTTGTCAGATCTCCATTTGGAGTCCAAACACCCAAAAAGAAACATTAGTTTTGCACCACCAGGTTCATGGCCTGGCACGCCTAAGGTTACTACACCAAGGGCAAAAATCAGTATTTCTCCCAGGACAAGAGAAACTCGTGCATCCTCTAAGGGCACAGTTGCTAGTCTCTAGGATCCAGACTCTGTACTTTGTAAATAAAAACTTTGGACTGAGAAGTGCGCGTCAACACCACCCAAACTCAAGTCTTCATTTACTAAGCCAACAAGTTTGACCAGTATTATGGAGAAAAGCCCAGGATACAAAATGCCACTGCCTGATAGCAGGGATGCCTCCAAGTTTAAACACAGTGAACCTGCAGAGGTTTGTTGGTTTTTACAAAGGATGGAATCTTTGTTTGAGCATGCTGGTATTAAAGTAGCAAAAGAGATAAAGAAGAGAATTCTGGAGTATGTAGATGCTCAGACAGAGCAGGACTGACTTGTTTTTGACTCTTATGGAGATGAGTATTCCTGGGATAACTTTGTAAAAGAAATCAAGGAATCCTATCCAGAGGCAGTTGATGATACAGGGAGTGTTTCAAACCTGGATTGCATCTGTAGGGAGCATGCCCACCTGAGCAGAAATGATACCACAGAAACTCATTCTCTCATAAGGAAGTTTAGAGCAGAAGCTAAGAAATTGACCAAAGTCATTGGGAATGGGTATCTGGTAGACAAATTCCTGGGATGCTTTGTGCCAGCCTTTGCTGATGCTATAGAAGAGAGGCTTGTGAACAAGTATGGGCACTATAAAGACCCTGCAAGGAACAGACATAAGGATGACAAGTATGACTTGTCTGAAGTCCTGGCAGTAGTAGGGGCTCTTGTAGATGGCTCATTTGTGAGAAGTCCTAGGGAGAAGTAGTAGACCAGAGAAGAAGCACTCAGAGTAGTCCTAAAAATGAAGAAGCTGAAGAGAAGATGGCTCAGATGCAGGACACTATTGTAACCATTGGAAAACAACTAGGAAGGATGCAGGGTGCTATGCAGGCTATACAAGCCAGCCAAGTAGACATGCATAAAGCCTACCTAAACACCAACAATCACAATAAGGCCAGGGCAGAGAGCATGTCCCCAGCTGTACAGACTCTACCAGGAGGCAATACTTATTGCTTCTATTGTTGGGGCTCTGGACATAGGATTGCTGAGTGTGAACAAGTAAAAGCTGATGTATGGAAGGGATGGGTAATTTTAGTAAATGGTAGAACTAGAATGCCAAACAAAGCACCTCTACCTAGAGAGCCTGCTAGTATATCACTCCATGATAGAATAGTCAAGTTGCATGACACCCAAGTAGGGTTGTACTTTGGATGGGCCTCAGAAGATGAGCCAGAGATTCCAACCTACTCTACTTATGTCAATGCTGCTAGGGACACTAGGGATGATATGCTTGAAAGGATTCAACATAGGGAGACAGACCATCTTGAAGAACTTGAAAGGGTTTCAACAAGATGGCTGAGCTTATCAATGTACTAGTAAACACCAGGAAAACAGCCAATCCTAGTGAAGTACAGAAGCACAACTCCAAGGATTTTTAGAGCAATCAAGGAAGGCAATGAGGAAAGAGGCCACTCTCTCAGGAGCATCCCCATTACCTAAGGAGACCACCTGAAAAGCTCTGAGATAAAAAGCTAACTCTGGTGATTCCACCTAGAGCAGCACCAAAACTGGACTTATCTTTTGAGAAAGTACCAGCTCTGAATGAGGAACGCAACCTCCCAGTGCAGGCCACTAGGGAAAGACCCATTCAGGGAACTATGAAGGAGTTAGACAAGATGGTAGAAAAACTATGGGACACTCCTGTGCCCTTCAGTATAAAAGAGTTGTTGAACATAGCACCTGGACTAAAGGAGGCAATGATACAGAAATTGGGTCCTAAGGCAGGGACTAAACCCAAGGACTATGTGCCAGGGACTCCAACTCAACAACAGAGGAAGAAGCCTCCAGACAAAGTCAATGTCAAAGATTTACCTGGGGCTACTTACTTCATTGCAGATGGAACACAAGTTGGTCTACCTACTGGAGCAGTAGTACACCAAGATTGTGTTTCCACTTACTTGGAGAGTATCCCTCCAGAAAAAAAGCCAGTAGTGGTGTATGTAGCTATGGACTTGCAAGTCCTACACTCCTTGAACCCTATTGTCAATAGAAAAGGAAGAGTAGAGACAATCCTAGACAGTGGCTCTCCAATAGTGTGCATGTCACTAGCTGAAGCCTTGCACTTAGGGTTGACTTGGGATCCAGGCATACACTTGCACATGGAGAGTGCCAACCAGCAAGTAAATGAATCAGTGGGCTTGGCTTGCAATGTTCCATTCACTTTTGCTGAGGGGTTTACAATCTATCTACAAGTGCATATCTTTGAAAGACCAGCTTACACTGTCCTGCTGGGAAGACCCTTTGATACTCTGACAGAGAGAAACATCCAAAATCTACAAGACTGAAGTGCTATCATAACCATCAGAGACCCCAATACAGGTTGCCAGACAGCTCTGCCTACTTTAGAAAGAGGCCAGATGCCAAAGAATGAACTTGTGGAAAGTGGTGAGGAATTGAGTCTCAATGATCTGGTCCTAGACCAGGAAGAGGTAGCAGTGGGTCTTCTGGAGACCCAAGATGGAAGAATAGAAGTGTTTGGATATGCAGTTAGGAGAAGAGAGTCTGGTCAGGAGGAGTGAAGGGATGCCTATCTACAGGCAGTCTCTAGTAGGAGGGAGTATGAGGGAAGAGATAGGGAAACATTAGCTGCCTATCTAAATGGACAGTTGAAATCAGTGACCCTGGAAGTAGGGAGTCTTTTAGCTCAGCAAGAAGACTTAGAGTCAGAAGCAGGTGTGGGGGAGGTAGCTCAGGTGTACTCCAAGCAGTACAAACCTGTGGCTAGGAAAGTGAGGCCAGTCTTAGGGACCTCTCCAGAAGAGTTTAGAATTGAAAGATGTATTACAGGGGATCCACTAGCTACTATGCCCCAGTTAGACCCTCAGCCACCTACATTCAAACCTATTGGGAGATACACCACTGAGTGCAAGGAAATCATTGACCAAGCACATAGTGATGGGTTCTTATGGCCTGAGGAAATGAAGGCAGTCCATCATCTTATGATGCTGCAGAATGAGGCTTTTGCATGGGATGATGCTCAAAGAGGCAGGGCTCAAGGAGGAATTCTTCCCTCCTGTAGTAATGCCTGTAATTCCTCACACCCCTTGGGTGTTGAAGAACATTATTCCCATTTCACCTGGCCTAAGGGATAAGATCTGCCAGATGATCAAACAGAAGATTGAGGCAGGAGTTTATGAGCCATCTAATTCTTCATACCAATCCCAATGGTTCACAGTGTTGAAGAAAGATGGAGAGAGCTTAAGGATAGTCCACAGTCTGGAACCTTTGAACAAGGTGACTATAGCCCATTCAGGATTGCCACCAGCAACTGAAGAGTCACTTTGCAGGCAGGGCTTGTGGAGGGATCTTTGACCTCTATGTAGGGTATGATGAGAGGGTACTGGATATTAAGTCTAGGGATTACACCACCTTTCAGACTCCATTTGGTGCTCTGAGGCTAGTCACTCTGCCTATGGGTTGGACCAATCCTGTACCAATCTTTGATGATGACATTACCTTCATCCTGAAAGATGAAATCCCTTATGTAACTTGGCCATACATTGATGATGTGCCAGTCAGAAGACCACCACACAGATATGAGTTTACCAGATGGCAGTTGTGAAGTCATTCCAGAAAATGCAGGCATAAGACAATTTGTATGAGAACATCTACACAATGTAAATAGAGTGTTACAAAGAATCAAGTATGCTGGAGGAACTTTCTCTGGAAAGAAGTCAGTAGTATGTGCAGATGAAATTGTAGTAGTGGGCCACAGGTGCTCCTATGAAGGACAGAAGCCTGAAACTAAAAGGCTGGCTGTTGTTATGGGATGGGGTGATTGCCATGATAAGACAGATGTCAGAGCATTCCTGGGGACCTGTGGTACCTTTAGAATGTTCATAAAAGACTATGCCAAAGTGGCAGCACCTATCAACTGATTGACACAGAACCATACATCTTTTGTCTGGGGTGAGGAACAAAGAAAAGCTATGGCTGAACTTAAGAGGCTATTGTCAGAAAGTGCTCCTCTTAAAACCCTTGACTATGAGTCAGATGGTGCAATAGTGTTGTCAGTAGACACCTCTTGGATGGCAGTTGGTTTTGGTATCTTCCAAGAAAATGCAGAGGACCCCAAGCAGAGGACTTGTGCCAAGCTAGGGTCCATTACATTGAATGAAAGGGAGGCAAAGGTTTTCCCAACCCAAAAGAGAACTCTATGGGCTGATGAGAGCTTTGCAAGCCAACAAGTACTGGCTAGTTGGTTGTAGAAAGCTTATAGTGGAAACAGATGCCAAGTATTTGAAGGGGATGTTAAGTAACACTGGAGTAGGCTCCAATGCCACCATTATGAAGTGGATTGAGGATGTACTACTCTATCATTTTACCTTAAGGCATTGTAGTACTTGCTTGCGCAATATACTGATGCTCTGGGGCTGAGTCAATCCAATCACGTCAAACCGTTCAGAATAAGGTTTAACGTCATAAAGACAAAAGATATACTTTCGATTATAAGTCAGAAAGCAGAGGGTCTCAATGAACTCCGGCCTAAGCAATTCACTCCCTGGGAACCACCAAGCCTTTATCCACCAATTACCTGTCAATTCTAGCCTAAATCTACCCTATTTATACTAGTCTACAGGATGCACAGACCCTCTACATGTGACTTGTGAAATCTATGACTTTATGGTAATAGGATCGCTTTTCTACAGTAATTGTGTGAGATTCTACCCATAGTTCCGTCCAGATCCCTTCAGCCGACACCTATTGATCCATTTGTGACCCCTTCCAGCATAGAACATGATAGACTCATGAAGAATCTCCGGAGTTTCACTGTTATGCAACATTCATGTTCTGAGGAGGGAACAATAACATCGGCCCCTCCTGCTGCCTCAAGACCTAATATTCTGTCCCTTCCACCTGTCCCTTCATATTCCATGACTTCTGATGCTTCTGGGGCTTGCCTGACAAGTCCTAGAGTCACCATATTCCGGAGTTCTTCCACTTCCAGGAAAACATTCATGTTTCTTGGAAGGACATGAATGTACTTGTTCCAGCGATTTGAAACATACTAGGAACATATTCATCCGATACCCTTCTCCCTAACATTCATATTTCCATGTAGTCCGACGTCCTGACTTTTCCTGAGCCAGCCCTTTTCCTTCTGTCCTCTAGAGTATCTGATAGTTCCCCTTGTTCTGACATACCAAATACTCTCCTGAACCCAGAGCTTTCCCCAGCTCTTCCTAAGTCTTCCTACTTCGTTCCCTATGTTTCCTGATCTTCCTTCGATCATTATTGATCCATCCCATTCATTCCAGTGGCAACCACACTTCCTCTTTTGATCACCTTTCCTTATGGGTCTTTCCCCTAGTCAGAATCATTCCTAAAATTCTTTCTCCTTGTTCCGGCCTATTCCCTCTTATTCCTATGGCTCCCCTCTTTCCTTCTTTGCCTATTTTCGATGATTTGATATTCCGGACCTTCCTATCTTTTTATTCCCTGGAGTAAGATGTCAGATTCTTTGATTATCTCTTGATTAGAGATATCTGGCAGAGATCTGCTATGTCCACCATTCCAGCAATAATAATCGATATTTAATTGCCTATTTTTCGTCCCCTTGCTTGTCCAAATACTCTATTATTTTATTAGCCCTTCAGCAATGTGAATTATTTAAGTGTTCCCATATTTTCCGGTTTCTGAGGAGTTGTCTGCCTGTTATGCCTACAGTTTTCAGCACATAGTATGGTTTGTTTTAACCAGGACTTATGACTTTAGACATAGAGTCATATCAGCATGTAGCTGGTAGGACATTTAGTGTGGATGGCCTATCAAGGAGAACCAAACAAGCAGGAGATGAGGAGTACCCACCAGTCAATCCTGAGTTTATGGATGAACCAAAGTCAATGAACTTTGAGTATCCAGCAAAGAATAGCCAGACACCTGGATGGGAGGAAGAAGAGCCTCTAGCACTGGAGGAGGTTGCAGACCAGATAGATACTAAGAGGTGGCTATTTATATAATACAATAGCCACTGAGTGGTCAGACTTTAGTCAAGAACTCAATCAAGCCAGAGCTCAGGAGCAGGAGTGCTATTCTAAGTCAGTCACAGACCATAAGGCTGGATCCAGTAGCAGTTCTAGCCCTAACTGCTCCCTTATTACCCAAGGGAATGGAGGATGAAGAAGCAGGGGAAACCCAGACTTATCTAAAACATAGAGACAAGGCAGTGAGAGGCAATAATGGGATAATCTGTTGCCACTTGTCGAAAGATGGATACAAGACCCAGGAACAGACCCCAAGGATTTGCAGGGCTATGATCCAGACAAGTTTAGAAGGTTTGCCAGGCAGTTCTTTCTTGATAGGAAAGGAAGACTGTATAAGAGACATGAGGGAGAAAGACATAAACTAGTAGTCTCTGTAGACAGAAGAATGTTTATGCTCAAATCTGCACATGATGCTCTAGGCCACAGAGGGGCCTATACAAGAATGTTGATACAAGAAAAATTTTGGGTGGCCTGGGATTGATGGAGATGTGCAGTGGTATATTGGAACTTGTCACAACTGTCAAATTTGTCAGAAAACAGTTGTAAATAGAGAACCAATAGTGTATATGGAAGGTGTGCATTATCTACCTGGATGGAAGGAAGGCCTTTTAGAAAGGAAAATCACAAAACCATTGTTATGGCTGTTTGAAGATGTCATTTGTAGATGGGGTTGTATTGCTGCTATTATCACAGACAATGCTGGGCAATTCAGAAAGGTCACTGCTTGGCTAGAAAAGAAGTATGGGATTAGAGGAATTTCTATTTCACCATACAACTCACCAGCCAATGGCAGAATTGAAAGACCTCATTAGGATGTCAGACAAGCCTTGTTTAAAGCCTCTGAAGACCGCACTAAATGGTTCTAGTTCTTCTTCCATGTTATGTGGACTGATAGGATTATCATCAGGCAGAGGTTTGGATGTTCTCCCTACTTCATGGTTACTGGGGCCCACCCTATCCTGCCATTAGATCTAGCTGAGGCAACCTGGTTGGTAGAACTATCTGAAGGACCTTTAACTACTGAAGAGCTAATTGGCTACAGGGCTAGGGCTCTGGCAAAACACCATCAGCATGTGGAGGAAATGTGAGAGAGAGTAGGCAAGGACAAGTTGCAATGGGCAATAAAGTTTGCAGAGGAGCACAAGCACTCCATAAAGGACTTCAACTTTAAGCCTCTAGAGTTAGTCCTGGTCAATAATATGATCACTGAAAGTTCACATAGTGCCAAAATGTTGCCTAGATTCCATGGTACTCTAGTAGTATTTACTAAGACAAAGGGAGGTAACTATATAGTGGCAGAACTGGATGGGTCAGTCTGGCAAAAGAAGGTGGCTGCATTCAGAGTGGTACCTTACAAAACTTGCAAACAATTGCAGCTATCCCAAAGTCTTGAGCAGTGGATTGATATCTCACCTGCCAAGCTGAAGAAACTATAAAAGGAGCTACAGAAGCCTATAGAAGAGACTCCACAAGATATCTCATTTGGCAATATGCCACTACATGAACCTTGGGACTCAGAAATGAGGCATAAGCTGCCAAAAGAATAATAATAATAAATAATGTATTATTTATTATTTATTATTTATTTATTCTGAAACAATTTTAATTTATTCCGGAAATAAATATACTATTACCAGTATTTTGGAGTAACTTAACCTCAGAATCAGGCAAGATAGCATTAGATTTTAGAGGTGTTTGGAAATTGAGGAGGGGGAAGATAAATAAATTGGGCAATAAGAAACAACAACAAACTTATTAGGTTTTTTTTATAAAACTTAAAATTGCAATATATCAGAGCAAAGGGATTTATTTGGGTACTATGGAATAGAGGAAAAGGGGGGGGTCCCAGAAAAAGAGCTACATTAAACAAAGGCAGAGCCAATGTTTACAATGAGGAAGGTGCTCATAATTCCACAGCATTTTTGGGTTCATCCTGTGGAGACTCCTGAATTTTGACATTGGATTCTTTGTTGCCTGACTACAAAATAGTCAGGGAAAAAAATAAATCTGACTAAGAAAGAGAAAATGCTCACAGCCAATGAAACTTGCAACGCATGAAATAATGCATCAGCCTGGTCAACATCAGAAGAACCAAGAGTCTTATTGAGGTGCTCATGACATGCAGAGATCATTTTGAAGAGTTGTAAAACAATGTCAAGCTGGTAAAGCTGCTGTTGAGCAGCCAGCTCAACTGCATCACAATGCTTCTGAAGGTCTGCACAAGGAACTGTCTTGTTGTTGTCAGCTAACTGCACTGAGTCAAGAGCTTGATCAACCTTAGCAAGCAGTGCTAATGCAGCATCACTGCCCAAGGTATGATTAGCTAAAAAAACAACATAAGGGAAAAATTGGGCAATGAAAAAAAGAAGAACACACCCAAGGAGGGTTGAATCTTAAGTTTCTTTGCCTTTGGTTTGCCTGCAGGCTTGGTCTGAAAGAGAGTAAGGGAGAGTCAGTGTGTCAAGACAATGGGCTATGAGGTCAAGCTTGTGAGCTAGACTCACATTAGCACAACACTTGGAAGGGCAAGCAACAGGCATACCCAGCATCTGGACATCTTTGTTGTGCTTTTGGTGTTGTGCCTATGAGAAATAAGAGAAATAAAGCCAGTGTGAAAGGAGGAAGAAACATACCTCCTCAAGCTCCTAAGTGTGAACCTCACAAGAACCTCTCTAGAGCTCTCTTAGCACTCCAGAACTTCCACCAGCAACACCTCAACAAGCTCTGGGACTCCCAGGACTAGAACTTACAGATGGGAATAGTGGGTCTAACCTTTGCTTCTGGATTCATTAGGGATTCAACTCCTACCAGTACTCCTAAGCCCTTTTTGCCTTTTTCTGCAACTCTCACCAATTGCAACATCCCAAGAAGTGTATGTTGGAACAAACTAGAAAGACAACAAGGACAAGTATCTACAAATTCTAATAGTACAGTATGATACATGGAAACAGAGTGGACAAAAAACCAAACCCCACCCCCATTCACTTGATCTCCCCCACACCATGCCCCTCCCCTGGCACCACCATCTCTTTGACCAGCATTGCTGCCTCCAGCTGCACTACCACAGTTGCCACATGGTCCTTCTGACATGGTAAAGACTTGCCAGCATCCACTGCCACATCTAGCCAAGTCTCCAGAGCTACCATGTTCTAATGACAATGCCCTGCCAGCACCCGACCAAGTTGCACCATGCCATTGTTCAACCTCCAACAGCAATGGGTGATGCAGTTGGGATAGGCCCTCCTGGAGGGACACAAACACTGCTGAGGACACGTTCAGCAGGAGCTGGTGCTCCTGCACCCAGCTTAAAGACCCAGGTCAGTTAGCAAGGGGATTAAGATTGGAGCACTCACACATTGCCTCTTCCCAGATTACAGCCGCCTCCTTTAAAGCCCAATCCCACCTCCAGACTGCCACCTCCCTCTCAACTTGGAGAGCACTCACCTCCATGCTCCACCTTTCTAATGCATTGGGCCAAGATAACAAGAATGCTGGATGCGCCTGGGAAGCCACCAATGCCTCTTCAAGCTGGCAGATCTGTGCTTGGAGATCCTGTACTTCGACTGCCCTGGTATTCACAGCCCCCATTCACAGCCTCCAGGGCCACCTCCAACTTCCCTCTTGCTGTGTCTTGCTCTCTTGACACCTCCTGCAACTCCACCCAGGCCTCCTGCAGCTCCACCCCCACTCTGGCCTCCAGCTCCTGTCTTGCCACATCCCGCTCCCTCTGGACCTCCTGCAATTCTGTGTTCCTCTGAGCAATCTCCCTCATCAAGGCCTCCCCTGCTGATGCACCACCACCTCTGTCACCAAGATCTTGTAAGTAGTGGTCAAGGAAGCAGGGGCCAGGAGCCTTCCAGTCCAAGGGGAGTACATATGCTCTCTGGGGGGCCTGCCTTGGAGGGAAGGGACCTCTGGAGCTGCTTGGAGGGGCAGCCAGATGGAGAGGACATCCATTGCTTACCCTTCTCACCAGTTGCTGCCCCCAATAACCTTTGCACCCCTCACAGCAGCCCCACCTTCATCACAACCCCAGATCTCACACCACTGCCCCCAGACTTCCAATGACTCCCCCACACATGCCCAGACCTTGCCCCAGACTTAGAAGTCACTACCATCTGGGCCAAGACCCACTCCACATGCCACCCATGTTCCTCTGTCACACAGGTTGCCTTCCAGAGCTGCAATACTGAGCATCTCTCATGGCAGGCCTGGCAAGCCTTGCACATGGAAGAGTTCTGCTGCAACCCTACCTCCAGAGCTGTAAACTTGTAAGGATCTCCCCAGTGGGCACAGAAAGCACACTAAAAGAACTTGGATCAGTCTCAAGACTGCAACAAGAGGAGGCCACATACCGGACTACACTCTTGACACAATGCAAGGGTCAGGGGACCTCAGACCCAGGCCAATGCCTCTGGCAATCTGCTCCAGCATTGCAGCCTCCTGAGAAACCCAATGCGCTAGGGAAAACATTGGGGAGCCGGCTGCAACACCACTATCTCTGAATAGGGCAGGACCTGCTGGGACAGACCAGCCCTCAGGAATTTGCAACAAGACCTCTGATAAAGGATCAAAGTTGTTGTCAGCTTAAAATATATCCAAATTCTAAGACACCACAGGAACACTCCACTTACATTGGTGGAGCAGCAAGAACAACTTGCACTCCTGCCAGCAACAGTCATACAACGCCTGGCATGCCTTGTACAACTCCCAGGATTGGACTTGCTTGTTGTCAGAAGAAGAAGAAGTGGGAGAACCTGAAGAGGAGTCAGGAGAAGACATGAGGGATGGAGGAGCACCCCCAGTGAGCCCTCTCTTTTCTTATCCTCCAGGACAGCTTCTGAATGGCCACTGTATGACTTCAACTTCCATTCCAACATCTTCCATGCCAACTCTGACACTAACTCAGATTCAATTCTCACAACACCGCCACCATGGCCCTTGTCTTGAAGGGTCTTGATGCTGAAGGGGAGGTAATGTCATGACTCTGCTAACTCTGGACCCTTATATGCTGCTCCAACTCCAGCACACATTTCTTACACCTTCTACACACCTCCAGGACTACCAACAACCTCACAACGCTGCACCAGCAATACCTTGACCATCTTTGGATAAACCTTCAGCCATCACTGAAACCCAGCATCTCAGCTGCCATGTCACTCTGGAGCTTCCATGTCATCAGGTATTGCCAAACCCTGGCATCTCAGCTGCTACATAACATTCCTCCTATCCACCTATAACATTCTTCTCATAGGCCACTAACATGCTACCAGACCCAACACCTGCTGCATGTGGCATTAGTGGCGCAACCACCATACACTGCAACTGCCAACCTGCCCTGTTTAACACCACTGTGGCCTATGCCAGCATGACCCAACAAATGCCACAACCCTGGGGCTGAGACCTTGCCCTGGGACTTAGCTGGAGCATAGTATATAAATTGTAGAATAGCATACGAGTCAATAGTCTTGATATTGCCTTAGTCTCTGCCTTTGTTTGGTCTAGTTTTGCATTTCTCTTCTCTATCTTGTCTCATCTCTCATATCTTGTCTCTGTGCCTTGTACTTCTGTTCCATGACTTGTATTGTATATGTATTTCCATTTTGTGTCTTTTTCTCTACATCTCTATCTCCTTTTCCATATCCTTTCCTCTACATCTTTATCTCTAGTTCTGTATCTCTCATCATTTTCCAGTTCCCCAATCAATCTATTTCCCATCTGTTCCATACTCATCTCTATCAACTCCCAGACTTATCTCCATTTCCAATCAATCTCATCTTCTTTTTCTCTTCTTTATCTCACCGTTAAACTTCACTTTCCAAACTTGTGCTACTCAACTCTGGAGCATTCCTCTCATTGTGCATGTCACTACTTTGTAACCCTGGAGCTTCCAGACTTTGTCCCAGACAGCTCATAGTTGCACTGGAACTCCCAATAAGCCCCAGACTTGTACCTAGCCTCCTGAGCTCACCTAGTAAGGACTCACCAGTGTAGCTGAGCCCCCATTGTCAGCAGGACCTGACACTATTGCAGCAGCCAGACAGCAGTGACCTGGGTTCTCAGTGCATATCAAGACAACCCCAGAGGATACATCTGAATTGTCAGGGATTGATTGCAATAGCAATCCTGACAAGATCCTCAAACAGAGGATTATAGTGTTCTGGAGACACAATGGGGAGGTCTTAAGGGCCTCCACCAGGCAGAGACCTGCTGGCAAGAGTAGCAAAGCATATTGCTAATTTAATGGAGCCTGGGAGATAATATTATCCCTAAAGCTCCAGAAGCTTACATAGAAGTCTATATGGACTTCTTAGAGTTGGAGGTCCAAGAGTACCTTCAACACAAGCAGAGTCAAGGATCACAGATATCCTTGGCATGGCCATCTCCAGGCCCACAGAGTGTTGACCCTATGATATTGTCTCCAGTGAACAAAGTGTTCACTATCCTCCAAGCTCCACAGCTGCCTGGAAAAACTCCACAAGCATTTGCAGCAAGACAGGCTGCAGTTGAGCATCACCAGAATGTGGCATCAGAGGCAATAGCTCTTAATGATGTTCCATCTACTGAAGAGGGATCCACCTTTACAGTGGATCCAATGTGCTGACCTAGTTGTGGGACTAGTCTTCAGCAATGAGGAATGATGTGGGATGATTGTATCATCCTACAGCAGTTTGGCAATGGGGACTTGAAGGACTATGGACAGTCCTTCAATGACAACCAAGGAGTAGTGTTTCAAGAAAACACTGCTCATGGCACATGGTGACATGCTGCATTGCATACATAGAAGCACTGCAGCAGAAGTGAAACAGGAGGAAGCAAGTGTTCCTCCTGGTGCTGCAGTGAACAAGAGGAGGTGGAGCCGCCCCAATTCAATGACTCCAGTGGGCCCTCTGGAGACATCCTAGCAGATAGAGCAAAGAGACAGATACATGAGCACTGCCACCAGACTACCAATGGTGGTTTCTAAACAATCAAGGATACTGGACAGCAGAACACTGAGGAGGTACAGTATGCCTCCTTAGCACTGTCAACAGCTAGCCACTCTGGGAGTGGAAGAAGCCCATGAAATCCATAAGCAGACAATGCATGGTCATCTGTGAGCAATTATTGAACAGCTGTTAGCTGTTTGATTGACCATCCCTAAGGAGGTCAAACCTAAATGGACTGAAGTGTTCAAGTCTGTAAAGCTGTACTCAGGTTCTGCCAAGTTTGGTGAACTTGAGAACTGGCTAATGAGTGTATGTGTAAATTATGCCATGGCTCAATTAGGTGGAGAAGAGAGAGAGCAGGGGAAAGTGCTCTCTCTAATGGAGTACTTGAGTGACTCAGCATCCAAATGGTACCTGCCACATGTATTACATGTCAACAGGACTCAAGAGTTCTGGACATTCAAGGATGTGGTACCTAGATTGTATGATCAATTCATACAGCCTTCTACAATTCAGGACACAAGGGATGTGTTTTTCAAAACACCATACATGATGGAGGAAGGAGTGCAGGGCTTCTACAATGCCCTGCTGGATGAGGCCCAGAATATGGCTGTATTCCCTAATGAGTTCACTATCTGAGAGCAGTTCTTGAAGAGAATACCCCATGAGATACTGCTAGCTCTCATCATGGATGGGGGCCTAGTGCCAGAAGTGAACACTGTTGAGGAGCTTGTAGCCAAGGCTCAGGCCTACAAGAGCAGTGTGAAAACAGTGACACACTACGTAGAGTGCAACCAAAATTGCTCTTTGTGCAGTGGATCTGTGGTCAAGAGCAGAGCAGGATAAGGAGAACAGGAAATGTGCCAAATGGACTGGCAAAGCAATGAGGAGTGGAAGGGAAGGAATTGTGGTGACAGGAGGAATGACAAGTCAAATAAATGTGTGAAAACAGCAACCAAATAAGATCAAAATGGCCAAAATAAGATGGGAGAAAGAATGCACCAATAAAAGGTGTGCCACACTGCAAAATAGATCATTTAGAAGTGGCAAAGGTGGTTGTTGGCAACAAAGAAGAGTGTGGGGTGTCAAAAAGTGCAAAAAATGGAAGTGTTGACATGGCAAGGGAAAAGGAAATCACTCAAGAAGCAATTAAGGTTTTCAATTAATTAGGTGGCATTGGGAACCAAAATTGGGGCTGGATTAACCAAAACTTGGGCCAAAATAACTGGAGGACAACAGGAACACATCTGCAAAGGCAGGGGAAGGTGTAGAAGAGGAGAGGAGGGAAAAGCATGATAGAACAAGAGGGAAACAAGGCATAAAGGAGGAGGGAGTAAAACTTCACAGGCAGGATAGGTGACAGGTAAAAAGATCAAATAAAATGATGCAATCACCCAGGACATAATGCAGGTGATGCACAAAGAAGAAACAAGAGTAAAACAATTCCATAGCACTCATAATAAATGCTCAGGTAGATGGTCTGTGCATGGAGGAGGAGATATCAAAGGGAAAAGGATAGAGAAGGGAAGGCAGGTTAGATAGAGTGAAGCTCCAGCTCCCCAGGGTGTGGAGACCTTAGGCCAATCTTATTGATACCTCAGTAAAGAGTCATTAGACCATTTATCAAACCAATTCAAAATTTATATCAAAAACATCATACTATATGTGCTAGTTAGTTCATTGGGTCAGAAGCCTCAAACTTTGTGTCTTAGTTGTCTTATATGATGCCAAGCACTTCATCAGGTTGCAGGCCTCATGAGGAACTGTACAGAGCAAGAGCAATATCATTCTGCTTGAGCTGGTGTAATACTTGCAAAAGCAAATACTGTAGTTCTGAGGCTTGGCAATTCAATCACACTAAGCTGTTAAAATCTCCCTGGGAACCACCAAGCCTGATCTCCTAATTGTTTGTCATTTCTAGCCTATTTCTACCCTATTTATAACTGTTCTTTAGGTGCACAGACCATTTGTACATGTGACCTGGAAATATACTACTACTGTATTGTATTGCTTATTCATTTGAAACATGGACCAGCTTTCCATCTATCTGCTGTTTTCAAATTGAATAGAACCAATAGTAACCCCTTTTTGCATAGAACATAATAAATCCACAAGTAGTTCCAGAGTTTCTCAACATTTTTCAGGAAACATTCCTGTTTTAGTGAGAAGACATATCATCCATTCCAGTTCATAGAAAGCATGACTAGGACTTAATATTCTTCTCACCCAACCTATCTTCTTTGTATACCATGAGTTTTGATGTTCTAGAGCTTGGGTCAAAGTTTCCAGACTCTCCTGCAACATCAACACTTCCCATTGCTTTACTTGATGTCCTTCAATGCCCTACAATCTTCCCCATCACCACCAACCTCATTTGACACTGCTAAACAGATTATTTTCTGTGTGGCATACTTTTATTTGTACATTCTCTTTCTTTTTCCTCATTCAACTTCTGATTCTTATTTGGACCCCTTTCTTTTTATGCTTCATTTATTCTGCCATTTCTCTGTCATTACAATTCCTGTCTTGTCACTCCCCATTGCCTTTGCCATTTTGTTGGCACATTACTTGTCCTCCTCCACCCTCTTTGCTTTCATTATCCTGCCTGTTAATGGGCCTGTGGTGTGTTCTCTTTCTATCTTGTCCTGTTCTTTTACTTTTCTTCTTTTCCTCCATTACTTTCTCCTCTTTTCTTTTTATTATTCCTTTGAATTTACCTTTAAATTTCCATTCTTTTGGTTCCAATTTTGGCTCTCTTTTCACACCTCTGTTTCCCTTTCTTTCTTTATGATCTTGTTGTATAGCTCTTCTTTCTTCCTTTATTTTACAAAGTTTGTACCCATAGCCAGTAATAATTACCAATTGAATTATTCTGTGTCCTTTGTTTGACCTCTAAGTGTTTCTTTGCAGCATTTTATGCATCACATGCTGTATCACTAGCTAGAAGTTCATCATGTCAACCACCTTTTACTAGTACTACTGAGCAAAGGACCACAACTAGTAGTGCCTGGAAAAGAAGTGGAGGGCTACCCCCATTGTTTCAACCCATTCATACCACAAGGGTATCCAGTCATCACATTTTCAACATGTATGTTAAACTCCATAAAGAGCCATGCCTACTAAAACTGTGGAATGTTGTGGAATAAGAAGAAGGCAAGTGTAGAATGCTGCAACCCAACTCTAGGGACATGCCACATTCTAAACATGACTTGCCCACAGAACTTCTGTGCTTTATAAGACAAATGAAGGTCCTGTTTGAAGAACATCAGATCTGGGAAAGGAAACTTAAGAAAGACTAGCTGTGTGGATATGCCAATGCTGAAGTTGAGGAAGAATGGATGGCTATGACTGAGTACAAAGACTCATATAGCTATGCCAACTTCAAGAAGGCTATTGTTAGCAGCTACAGAGAGCTGACTCATGTGGAGGAAGGGTCCATCAAGGCTCTAGGAAAAGCAGCAGAAAAGAGGAGACTCATCAGAGTTGCAGACCTAGTTATCATAAAAGCATGGATCAGAGTTTCCAGGACCACTATACTAAGTTAATCAAGGATTTCAACCAACCAGTGGCCATATACTGTGAGTTAGTAAAGATACTCTTTACCTGTCTCAATGAGTTCTTCATTACCAAAATAAAAATTCATTTTTGAAATTTGGGCAACTACACCTGAAGCAAAGAAGATATTAAAGAGAATGTCCTTGACTGACCAGTACACAGTAATAGAAGCATCCAGACAGCTATCAAAGTGGCAGAGAGTCACTCCAGAGCTTTGCATGGGCTGTTTGGAAAAGCACCCAGCATTTCCATGATTCCCATAGCCTGGGACATGCAAGTATGGGACATGGTTAAGAAGGAGTTGTCTGAGTTCATAGCAACTCTAGAGAAAAGTAATCAGGAACAACACAAAATTTGAAAGGCAGATGCAAGCTGAAATGAATAAGTTAGCAATACTCTTAGCCACTAGGCCCACACTAGCACTGGTAAGAATTGAACCACAGTACTTGGTGAATGCTAGTACTACTGCTTCTAGCAATCAGATGGGCAAAGTCAGTTGAAATTGCTTCTATTACAGGACCTGGTCATGTTGTTGGGAAATGCCTGGCAAAAAAAGAAGACATAAGACTAGGATAGACCATTGTATAGTACAGAAGGATCATGTGGCCTAACAGAATTCCTATACAAAGGAATGGAAAGATGTCACTATGGGAACTGCCATACAGAGAAATGGGAACATGTTGCTACAAGACATTGTCTTAGGCAAAAAGCAAGTCACCTTCCAGAATACATCTGAAGTTCAGTCATAGTACTATCAGGACAAGGTAGCACAGCTGCAAGCCCAAGTACTGGAGCTTTTTGGTGTTAACCAAGCCAACTATTGATAGCAGAGCAGCTGGTGCAAGCCAGAAACAAAGAGAATGATTACTGGGAATACAGGTTTCAGAATGTGATCACACAAGCTCAGGAACAGCTGGGTTTGAGGAAGGGGCAGCCTCACATTATAAAGACATGAGTGGGTAGTGTCCCAGAGAACCTAAGTAGATATAAGCCATTGATGAAGATAGGGCTGCCTAATTTTGCTACCAAAGCTATATTGGAATTACCCTATGGCTGATGCAAAAAAGTACCTGGTTGAGCACATCAGTTTTGCTAAACCAGCAACTGTCAGGTCCCGCTGATGATGGGGGCTCAGCTACACTGGCAAGTTCTTCCTAGGCAAGCTCAGGAGGCCAAGTACAGGTCCAAGGCTTCTTGGAAGCTCTGGTGCAACTACAAGTGGCCCGGGATGAAGTCTGGACACTCTGGGGTACAAGTAGTAACACGCACAAGGACAGGAGTGCTCCAAGTTGAGGAGCACAAGTTCAGAGGATTGGAGTTTTTAATGGAGAGGCAAGGGAGGACAGGAAAGATAAGATTGATTGGAAATGGAAGTGAGTTTAGAAGTTGATAGGGATGAGTATGGAACAGATAGGAGATAGAATGATCAGGAAATTAGGAGATGATAAGAGATACAGAACAGGAGATAGAGATAGAGAGGAAAAGATATGAGACAGGGAATAGAGAGATAGAGGAGAGATATGGAACAGAAATATGAGTCACAGAACAGAAGTACAAGGCACAGAGACAAGATACAAGAGACGAGACAAGAGAGAGATGGATGGCATGGGCTGCGGCTGCCTTGCATAGGGTGGGTTGGCAGTTGTGGTGTGCAATAATGGCACTCATCAATGCCATAGAAACAGATGTGGGGCCTGGTGATGTGCCGATGGTCTGCAAGAAGAATGTTACATGATGGCCAGGATGCCAGGGGTTCAGATGTATCCAATGACAGGAAAGCCTCGGGGTGACGTGTCAGCCAAGATGCTGGAGTTTGGTGATGCCTGGGGGTCCATCCAGAGATGGCCAAGGGTGTTGCCAGTGCAGCATCATGAGGTTGTTGGTGGCCCCAGAGGTGTGTGCCGGGTGGGGAGAGGTGTGTGCCAGGGTTGGAGCAGCATATGAGGGTCTGGAGTTGGCGGAGTCATGACAGAAACTGAGGTACATAACAAGTGGAGATAAAATACAACAGACAAAAAACTGGTACCCTTAACTATGAAGGACAGGTCTGCATATATCAACAAAGTGCCTGTATAGACAGAGGAACAAATGCAGAAAGCAGTAGAAAGCATATTAGATGTGCCCATTGCATTGACCATCTCTGACATTACAGAGCTGAAGAAGATAGTCTCTCCAAAATGAAAGAAGTCATTGACAAAGCTGACAGAGATGTCTTCCTCTGGCTGGAAGAGAAGAAACTGGTACATCACATTATGATGCTGCAAAACCAGGCATTTGCATGGGACAATTTAGAAAGAGGAAGGTTTTGGGAGGAATTTACCTTTATATTGAAAAAGAATAAATTCCAGGATATACAATTGCTTACATTTATGATGTATCAGTGCAGGGATCCACTACATGCTATGAGCTTTCCAGAGGGAAATACAAGACAATACCTGCAAATAATGGAATTAGCAAATCTGTATGAAGAATGTCATGCATATCATACAAGGAATGAAGTATTGTGGTGAGACCTTCTCAAGGTCTAAGTTGGTCCTGTGTGCAGAAGAGATTACAGTTGTTAGGCATAGATGCACCTATGAGGGGCACCTATGGGAAACCAATTAAATAGGAGTGATATCTAGATGGGGACCATGTGAAACAGTCACATCTGTAAGATTGTTTCTGGAAACACTAGGGGTATGGCAGATGTTTATCAAGGACTATGGCAAACTAGCAGAACCCATTAGTAAGCTCACCAGGATAGGAGTGCCCTTTGAGTGAGAAGAAAAACAGGAAAAAGCAATGCAGATATTAAAGGATGCACTAGTGAGTGCACTGGCATTATGACTCCTGAACTATGCCAACAATGCAGAAATGGTATTGGCAGTAGACACATTGTGGAAGGTTATTGGGCTCCACTACTGTGAAAAATGTTCTCAGTAAACAGCTTGTCACATAGGGACAGGCAGCCAGGGGACAAAGACTATCCTCCAATGGACCCAGAAGACAATAATATTGAGCCAGTTAGGTTTGAGGATCCTGCCATTGTGCAAGCCCCAACAACTGGGAAGAGCCCTTAGAGCTTGAAGAATTTAAGCATAAGATGGATAGCCAAGGAGGTTATTTATATGAGTTAACAGAGTCAGCCAACATGTGGTAGGCAATCTGCATGCCAGCATGGAAGTCCTGAACCAGGTAGCTATGCAGCATAGTATGAAAACCCAAATGTGGGCCATGACACAATATTCCTCTATCTTTCATGTGGAGGAAGACCCTGGGAAAAATATGAAATGGCTGGAAGTGGAGAAAAAATAGTGGCCAGCCAGCAGTCACAGCCACCCATGTGGCATCTGAAGAATCAATCTTGACTGCATCCCCAATGTAAGCCATGGTCTTCCAGAAGCTCTGCTGTGGTATAATACATATGCCAGAATCAAATGGATGCAAATACACAGTACACAGACAGTGCTTGTTAACCCTGTAGAATAGAAGGCCAATCATTGAGAACAGATGATGGAGGATCAATAGGATGATGGCTCTTTGATGACATTATCTGCAGGTGGGGCTGTATTCAAGAAATAGTAATAGATAATGGACCACTGCATTAGAATGATTAGAAAGGAAATATGGTATTAAAGAAATGAGAATATTGGTGTATAACTTCCAAGCTAATGGAAAAATTGAGCAACCTCATTGGGATGTTTAGAAAGCCCTGTTTAAAGCAATAAAAGGGGACTACAATTCTATTTCTTCCACCACAATATGTTGGCAGACAAGATTATGGTACGCACAGGATTGGGATGCTCACCATTCTATGCCACAATGGAGGCACACCCCATTCTACCCTAAGACATTGTGGAGGCTATGTGGTTGGTAAATGCACTGAATGGCCCCTTGACAACTATGGAGCTGATTTCTCATTGAGCCAAGGCATTGGCCAAACACAGGAAGCATGTAGAAGAAATGAAACAGAGAGTAACAAAAGAAAAATTGGAGCAGGTGCTAAGATACAAGCTGGAGAATGCCAAAGTCATTAAAGACTACAAGTTCAAACCACTAGATCTAGTGCTCATTTGCACTATGGCAATTGAAACGACACTGTCCACAGCCAGGAAAATGAGCCTCCAATATCTTGGATAGATGGTGGTCATAGTGTGCAATTGGGAAGGAGCATACATAGTCACAAAATTGGATGGTTTGATATGGCAGAAAAAGGTAGGCACTTTCAGAGCAATGCCTTACCATGTGCATTGTTGCATAGTCTTACCAACAAGGATAGAGAAATTTATAAACCCTAGCACTCTACAGAGTCTGATAAACTCTACCAACACCTCTGAGGCAGATGGTGAGTATGCTAGGCAACATTTAAAAGGAAATCAGAGTGGAGTGAACAAAGACCAGAATGATAGGGACTATTCCTTTGATGGGGTGAGACTAGTCCCCCAACAAGAGAGGAGACTGAGTGGACTTTGGAGATTGAATAGGATTGGATTGGGAAGGTTCAGTACACTTGGATCCACATTCATGATTTTCTTGAGTTGTTTGGTCCTGCTTTGGCCTGGTTGGCCTTCCATTCCAAGCACACAATTGGTCAATTACAGTGAATGTCAACAAATTAAAAAAAAGGTAAGACTAATACAATTGTTTGGCTTTTATCAATAGAGAAAGGTCACAAAAAAAGTAAAGAACATGCAAAAAACAATTAATACTGCCAAGATCCCAACTGGACAGTGTATACAATCACAGAAGTAAGCCATGGAAAGTTGAGGGAATAGGTCAAGAAAGTCAGGAGAGGGTGAGAAATGGATGATGTGGACAGAGAAGAGGCATTGCTGTGGAATAAAATAAGGTATTGAACAATTGAAGTGGTACTGGAGGAATTAAGGATTGAGGTCCAAATAGCTGAAGCCATATGAGAAGGCAAGGAAATAACAGAGAACTTGGAGGAAATAGAAAGAATGGATAAGACAGTGGTAGAGAAGAAAGAAAGCAGGATCCAAATATGAAGGAGCAAAATCCATGATCAAGGAAAGCCAAAGATCAAGGAATCAAATAAACATGATGGAAACACCCACAACATGATCCAGGTGATGCCTAATGAAGAAACAAAAGTAAAAGCCACCCTGTAACATTCATAAATAGATGCTTGGGCAGGTGGTCAGGAAGGAGGACAGGATAGATAGTGAGTTTGATTTGTACTCAACTCCACCCTATCTCTAGGTAAGATGCTAGGAGGA
>QGOB01004111.1:96045-112645 GCA_003313055.1 Termitomyces sp. MG145 | reverse complement strand
ATCGCAGCGTCGGTTGAAGGTGGCACGGCACGCCTTGTACAACTCCCAGGGCGCCACGTGATTGTCGTCGGAGGAGGGGGGAGTAGGAGAACCAGAGGATGAATTGGGCGAGGACATGGCAGTATGAAGAACCAACCGCGGTGAGCCCTCCCTTTTATTCCCCCAGAGCACCTTCTGGACGACCGCCATACGTCTTCAACTTTGATTCCAAGGACTTCCATGCCAGCACTAGCTTTGGGTTTGAATTCCCATAATACTGCCACCACGGCCCCCGTCTCGAAGGGTCTCGACACTGAAGGGGGGGTAATGTCATGACCCCGCCACCCCCGGACCCCCATACGCTGCCCCAGCCCCAACACACACCTCCCCCGCACCCCTTGCGCACCTCCGGGACTGCCAACAACCTCCCAATGCTGCACCAGCAACACCTGTGGCCATCTCCAAACAGATCCCTGGCTGTCACCGAGCCCCGGCATCTCGGCCAACACGTCACCCCAAGGCTTCCCTGTCACTGGACACATCCGGACCCCCGGCATCCCGGCCATCACATAATGTTCCGCAACATTCCTCCCATAAACCGTCGGCATGTCACAAGGCCACCTGCTTCTGTGGCGCCAAGGGGCGCCACCACCATGCACCGTGACCACTGACCCACCCGACGCAAGACCATCGTAACCTGCGCCAGCACGCCCCGACAACTATCACAACCCCGGGGCTGGGAGCCAGTCCCAGGACTTAGCTGGAGGAATCAGATGCTTCAGTCCCGGGCTAGAATCCCACCTGGGACTTAGTGGAAGGGCAGTACATAAACCATAGGATAGCATACAAGTCAGGTAGTCTTGATATTAACCATAGTTCTCTGTGTTTCCGTACTCTCTGTCTCTGTCTCAATCTCAATCTATTCTTGTGCCTCTCCTCTCTCTCTCTCTTGTCTCGTCTCTCGTCTCTCATCTCCATGCCTTGTGTTTCTGTTCCGTGACTCATATCTCCATTCTGTATCTCTCCTCCATTTCTCTATCTACTGTTCCATATCTCTTCCTCTCTATTTCTACTCTCTGTTCCATGTCTCCTCTCGTCCCCCGGTTACTCAACCAATCCACCCCCATTCCGTTCCATACCTATCTCCACCCACTCTCGAAACTACCTCTGCCCCCCCCAATCAATACTACCCTCCTGCTCCCTGTTCCCCCCTCCATTACAAATCCCCCTACCCTCTGAACTTGTGCTCCCTTCCCCGGAGCACTTTCGAACCTCACATGTGTCGCTACTTGTACCCCAGAGCATCCAGACTTTGCCCCGGACCACTCATAGCTGTACCGGAGCTCCTGAGAAGCCCCGGACCTGTACTTGGCCTCCCGAGCTCGCCTAGTAAGGACTTGCCAGTGTAGCTTAGCCCCCGTTGTCAGCGGGACCTGACAAATAGTGGCTCCCAACGTGTGTTATCACATGCAACTGCTATGCTTACTATCTCTTACCAGTTTCCCCTTTTATCGTCTTACCTACCTATAAATACTGCCCTGTCAGTAGCTAAACACAATCAAATTGTACCAGAGTCTAGTCCCCGTTTCAGACTACACTTAAGATCTCATTCATGCTCTCGCTTCCTTAATGGCTGATTTGGGTTTACCCAGTCCAGTCTCCTTCGCTCTCCATGCTCAGCTCAACAGTATTGTTGGACTTAGTGCTTGTTGCCTTCGTTACGCACCATACAGGTGCCCTTGCTTTGCCTTCATTAAGCATCATATGGGTGCCCTTGCTTTGCCTTCGTTAAGCACCATACAGGTGCCCTTGCTTTGCCTTCGTTAACGCTAGTGCTTATGGCTAGCAACTCGTATATTTCCATTAACTCCTCTTAAATCCCTTAATGACCTTCTGGGTCTTTGCAGATCTCTCAACCCGCTGTGATTCAGTAGTGACACTAACGGCTGCACCATTATCTCTTACTGCTCTCTCACTCTTCCTTACCGACTCCAACCTCACAACTCCTTACCAAGTTTCTGGGACTTTGCTTGACTCCTCTCACACACACATAACACTACTACTTGCTAGCTATCCCTATCTAGCTGGTCTTGTTGGTTGTTTCCTGCACAACAGCTAGGTGGCAAGTCAGCGCATCATCGGGAAGGGTGATTTCTAAACGGCGGACGAGTTTGGACCATAACAAAGTTGGTATGCCTTGCTGGAATAAACAGTGTTCCTCATTTTGGTAGATCTTGCCTTTAGCCAGAAGCCAATGCGCCAGGCGCTGGAAGTCCCTATAGTAATCCAAGAAGTGTCCAAGAGTAGTGATACCAGCAGAGAAGGTCTGGTTAACGAGTCACTCGAGATCCTGGAGGGTGTAACGGGCAGATTCCTCAGTGCCAGGATATAAACGAAAGACCGCTATCTTCCAGTCGGCGTAGGTATGGTCGCTAAACTCTGGCAAGCCAAGCCAGGTCTCTGCAGTATCATACAATATGTACCGAGCGGCGTATTTCTTTTTCTGATTATTGTCGTTAATGGCGCAGTCTGCTAAGAGATATTCGAGCTCGCGGAAGTACTGGGCAAGCTCTCAGGGGCAACTCTCGTCCCACTTGGGTGCGGTAGAGTCGTTGCGGGGTGGCATATGATGGGAGAGATGGGCGTCACCCATGACAGTAGGGTTAACGGGTGTTGGTAAAGATGTAGTGGGTTGAACTGAGGAATAGGGGTCTGGGGATAACTGCAGTAGCGGTGCATCGAGGAAGTTGTCGATGTGATGGCCTGGGAAGTTCTCTAGGAGTTTGGTAATGTCGAGAAGTTCCCTGGCGGTAGCGAGTTCCTCTTTGAGGTTACAAGGCGGAAGCGTTAAAGGTGTTAACGGCGACAGAGGGGGAATATCAAAAGGAATAACTGGTAGCGAAGATTTGAGGCGCAAATGGTTTTTAGCCTGGAGGTGAGTTTCCAGTGGAATTTTGCTATAGAACCCCTTGCGGTGGGCTCCAAAATGATGCGCTGACTTGCCGCCTAGCTGCTGTGCAGGAAACAACCAACAAGACCAGCTAGATAGGGATAGCTAGCAAGTAGTAGCGTTACATGTGTGTGAGAGGAGTCTAGCAAAGTCCCAGAAACTTGGTAAGGAGTTCTGAGGTCGGAGTTGGTAAGGAAGAGGGAGAGAGCGGTAAGAGATAACAGTGCAGCCATTAGTGTCGCTACCAAATCACAGCAGATTGAGAGATCTGTAAAGACCCAGAAGGTCATTAAGGGATTTAAGAGGAGTTAACGGAAATATACGAGTCGCTAGCCATAAGCGCTAGCGTTAATGAAGGCGAGACGAGGGCACCCATATGGTGCTTGACGAGGGCAAAGTGAGGGCGCCTGTATGGCGCTTGACAAAGACAATGAGTGCTAAGTTTAACAATACCATTAAGCTGAGCGCAGAGAGCGAAGGAGACTGGACTGGGTAAACCCAAATCAGCCGTTAAGGAAGCGAGAGCATGAACAAGATCTTAAGTGTAGTCTGAAACGAGGACTAGACTCTGGTACGATTTGATGATGTTTAGCTACTGACAGGGCAGTATTTATAGGTAGGTAAGACAATAAAAGGGGAGACTGGTAAGAGATAGTAAGCGTAGCGGGCGCATGTGATAGCGCACGTCGGGAGCCGCTATTGAATAGAAAAATTGTAAGTAGATCAAGAGGGAAAATTGTAAGAGAAAAGTGTAAATGAAAATAAGTTTACAATTGTTGGGTCATCAGTAACGCGGTTACGATTGATTGATGGCTGCCAGTTGGGGGCCGTAGAGAGGGCTGGATTGTCCAAGGTTGGCCTGGTCATTAAGGCAATTGTCGGTAACGGTCGATGTCGTTAGCAGTTGGTCGGTAGTGGTCACGTGCTGAGGTCACGTGCTTGGTTCAACTTGTTGGTGTCGGGCAGCCAGCACTGACTGGGTCATATCACCGTGGTCAGTACAAGCAGCAGAAGGCTCAGCCCAAGTATAGCGCTGGACTGCCCCATTGCTTTCGCCACCACCCTCACAGTTAACAACTCTGAGGAAGACTTAGTGGTTGTCCTCGAATACAACCAACAAAAGCACTCCATTATAGTGCAATTTCATACCCCGCTCAATCCCAAAATATTAGAAACCCCAAAAACAGCAACCGACAATCTCTCTTTTGCTTATCTATATGCGACCGCTAGCAACCTTACCAAGACCATTATCCCGCTGTGCTCTTACTTTGTTTCCACTAGTCTTTCCTATCCCTCTATTCTTGGCCAAGCATCTGGAATGCTCAATATCCCCTCAGCCCCCATTTACATTAATGTCCCCTTCCCAGCTATTTATGCCACTGCCAAGCCAAAATGCAAAGGAGTCCAATTCAAGAAGAAATATAAGCCAGTCGTTTTAAAGACCAAGCCCATTGCTAGCCAGGTTAGCGAAGACTTTCAAATTGAACGACATATCCATGGTGACCCCTTAGCAAACATACCCAAGCTCAATCCTAACCCCCCTCCCTTCTTACCAACTCCTCGCTTTACCAAAGACCGCAAAGCGACTTTTGTTAAGGAACACAATACAGGCTTTCTTACCCAAGATGAGCTTAACATACTCATGAACCTTGTCGCTAAACAACAAAATGCTTTTGCCTGGGAAGACTCTGAAAAAGGTAGCCTACGACCCGACTTCTTCCCTCCCATTTGCATACCAACCATCCCTCACATCCCTTGGGTTCAGCATAACTGACCAATACTGCCAGGCCTCGAAAAGGAGATCTGCAAAATCATCCATTGCAAGATCCAAGCAAGCGTTTACGAACCCTCAAACTCTGCTTACCAGTCCTGCTGGTTTTGTGTCTTGAAGAAAAACAGTAAACTTTGCCTAGTCCACAGTCTCGAGCCGTTAAACCAAGTCATGATCCACCACTCTGGAGTTCCCCCTTTCCCTGACCACATTGCCAAATCCTTTGCTGGCCACATTTGCGGTGCTACCCTTGACCTCTATGTTGGATATGACAAGCACATTATCAATCCTGCTTCCTGCGACTTAACAACTTTCCAGACCCCGTTTGGTGCCCTCCACTTAGTAACGCTACTGATGGGATGGACTAACGCTGTGCCCATCTTCCATGACAATGTCACCCACATCCTCCAGCCCAAGATCCCCTATAACGCTCTCAGCTTCATCAACAACATTGGTGTTAAAAGCCTGAAGGACTGGAAACTTATTAATGACACACCCGCTAAGCATCCCCAACAACCCTAATATTTGTTTAGCGCTTTGGTAGTTCTTTGAACTCTTGAACCGTGTCCTTCAGCAGATGAAGTACTGCGGCGGTACCTTCTCCGGTCATAAACTAGTCCTTTGCACACCTACGTTCAAGATCCTTGGCCACATTTGCACCCCTAACAGTCCCTGACAAAAACTGTTTAGTGCTATTGGACCATTGGGGCCCTTGCCAGTTGTTAACCAAAGTCCGTGCTTTCCTAGGCTCCGTTGGAGTCCTCCAAATGTTTGTTAAGAACTTTGCCCATCGCGCTCATCATCTAATGAAGCTCACCTGCACCAGAGTTCCCTTCAAATTTGGACCCGACCAGCTTAATGCCTAGAAAGACCTTGTTAAGGCCTTGCACAATGCTAAACCCCTTGTTCCTATTGACTACAAATCCGACAATCCCATCATCTTAGCAGTCAACACCTCCTACATAGCGGTTGGCTTCTACCTCTGCTAGTGCACTACCAACAATTGCAAACAACATCGCTATAACCGTTTTGGCTCCATTACTCTTAACAAATGCAAAGCTTGCTTCAGTCAGCCCAAGCTGGAGCTTTATGGTTTGTACCAAGCTTTGCAGGTGCTACGCATGTACCTCCTAGGCATTAGAAACCTTATTATTGAAGTCGATGCGCGCTACATTAAAGGTATGCTGCAGAACCCTGACATTCAGCCTTCAGCTAGTATGAACTGCTGGAATCATGGCTATCCTTATGTTCCACTTTGAGCTCGTACACATTAAAGGAACCTTCCATGGACCCAATGGACTCTTGCAACAACCGTTACAGCCTACTGACCCTCCCCCAGATGATACCAACAATGACATCTTTGAAGATTGAGTTGATCGTATGCACAAATTCATGCACCATGTTCAGTTACCAACAGTCCTCACCTGCTCAGCCTCTACTGCCTTTTGTTTACCCCCATTTGCCCATTACCTTCCAACTCTAGCAACCTTTGTTAACAACACTGTTTCCCTTACCAAAGTCTCAATTCCTGCCGTTACCAACCCTCTTTCCTACGACAACTTACCTCGCTCCCCCAAGGCCCTTGCCAGCAACAAAAGAGTTCAAATTGTTAAGCAGTGGCTTACCAACTTCAAGTGACTGCTGGGCCTTGACAACAAAGCCCTTGCTACCTTCTTTTGCTACACTAGTGGCTTCTTCCTCGCTAACGGCAAGCTTTGGCAACGCAATCGTAATGGTGAACACAAGCTTTTCATACCGACCGACTCATGACTTTGCATCCTACACGCTATGCATGATGACCTTGGACATTGTGATCTATTTGCTATGAGAGCCACCCTGCTGGAGCACTTTTGGTGGCCCCAGGTAGTGGCCAATATTGTTTGGTACATCCGCTTATGCCACATTTGCCAAGTCCACCAAATGACCAAAGTCCTCATACCGCCTACCATCACTACCCCTGCCACTCTCTTCAGCAAAATCTATATTGACATCATGTTCATGCCGCCTTTGAACAAGTTCAGATATATCATCCAAGGATGCTGTTTGTTAATCCGCTACCCCAAATTCCACATGCTTGTTTGCGAAAATACCAACGCTATCGCTAAGTGGCTCTTTAAAGACATCATCTGCCACTGGGGCGCCCTTAACAAAATTGTCACCAATAACAGCCCTCCCATCATCAAAGCCATTGCTTACCTCACCAAGAAGTACCACATCAACCACATTCACATATCCAGTTACAACAAATGCGCTAATGGTATTGCCAAACAACCTCACTTTGATGTTAGACAGGCCCTCTTCAAAGCCGTTAATGGAGACCAGTCCAAGTGGAGCTCAGCTGCTTACTCAGTCTTCTGGTTGGAACGCGTTACCGTCCACCAACGCATGGGCTGTTTCCTCTACTATGCCGCTACCAGTACTCATCCCTTGTTCCCCATGGACATCGTAGAAGCGACCTACCTCCAGCCACCTCCTGATTCCTTGTTAACGACTACCAACCTCATCGCCAGACATGTCATCGACCTCCAACGCAGACAAGCCAATCTCAATTGTTTACACAACATTGTTCTTACCGCCCACCATTTAGCTGCTATTTGTTTCAAACAGGAACATGCCACTACAATACGAGACTATGACTTCAAGCAAGGAAACCTAGTATTGATGAGGAATATGCAAATTGAAGTTACCCATAACAAGAAGATGCGACCTTGATACCTAGGCCTGCTAAGTGGTAATCTCCCGTAACCAAGGAGGTGCTTACATTCTCTGCGAACTGATCTGTACTCCACCAACTGGTAGCAGCCTTTTGTTTAGTCCCTTATTTTTCCCACAAACACATCCCTCCCCTACCGATGCCTTTGATAATCAATACCGACCGATTAAGGATGTTAGAAGAAACTGACCTCCTAGACAATGAAGACTCCCTTAATAATCATGATGAACCATTGGACAATGCTGTTGAAGAAGACTAGAAAATACTGTTTACCACCTATCCACCCCACTCACCGTTAAAATCCCAAAACCTTAACTGCTTTTGATAAGCCCTCCTTTCTATTGTTTCATTTCTCATGTCATTGTTACTTACACTTTTTCTATTTATCATAGACATTCTTTCTACCCACGTTTCCAAAAACTGTTTACCGTTAAGCCCTTTATTTATCTTTTCTCAACTTGTCACCACTGTTCCTTATCCGCCTTTTGTTAAGATGCAGTTGTTAAGCGACATTGTGCAAGTGCCATGATGATCTACTGAGCATTTACCTTTTTAACCCATTTATTTCTTTTGCTTCACCTTACTCCTTTATTTGCTTTCACTTCTGTCAGACCGCTATCTTACCGGTCAGACCAGACTTGGGAGAAACAACTCTATTGTTTAAAAAGACCCCTTAAGGGGGTCAGTCTGCGACTCAGATAAAACAAAACTAAAATAAATTTGTTTTTTTAGAAGCTGTCAGAGGTAAAGTCGTTGTTGGTCGGGATCAGCAGATCACCCAATTCTCTTCAATACTCCTCCGTCACCCCCACCTCCGACTGCCATGCAATAAAGGCATTGCAGTTGTCCTGGTACTATGAAAGGGTGCCCCGTGCTTGCATCAACAAGCTAAACTGAGCCCGCACTGCCTGCAGATCATTCTCTGCCGCCACCATCTCCCTCCTCATCAGCCAACAGATCTCCGCTGCCCTAGACTAGTACCGCTCCAAGTCACCCTGGGGATCGAAGGGGAGCAGGACCGGTAAGTCCTCGCCCAACCATTGAATCTCCTCCTCCTCGACGGTCGGTCGAGGAGGAGTCCTGAAGTCGGATGGCTGAAGAAGCCGTTAATGCTAACAATCAGCCACTAAAAGGAGGCCACTTACCAACTTCCTCGTTGCTTCCTGGCCCGTTCCATCTGCCATCTCCACCTCAGGCATATCTGTTTCTACTGCTCTGTTGTTAAGCAAAAACTGACCATTAGTAGCAGTACAGAACAGAGAGGCAACCACTTACTGAGTACCGCTGGGTCCTGCTACCAGTCCTGCCCCCTCTGCGACCTCACTGCTGCTCAGACTCCTCTCGATGGCTGTCGCTACCACTGCCCTCTCTGCTAGAGGAGTCTCCTCTCAAACCTCCCCAACTGGGCCCCCTTCTTTGTCTGACTCCACCCGGCGCCGTTTAGAATCCTTGGCGGGTACCAGAGTTTTGTCATCACTCAAGTCCACCACCAACCAGCTCTTAGGGCCTTTGTTCCTCGTGGGTCTCTCCCCCTTGTCCTCATCCTCCCGTCACCAGCCCCCTCCTGGTGCATTGGTAGGCTTAACAACATCCTGTTTACCGCAATGGTCTTACTGGCCACATCAAGCTCCCGCTGCCCTTCTAGATACCTTCTCACCACCCGCACCAACGCGGCTCCCTCCACCTTCTTCCCCTTGTGACCCCCGTGGCAACCCCATAACGACTGCCCCCATGCCAAACAACCCCTGCTGACCTTGTTACAGCAGTAACACAGGAAGTTGCCAGTTGGGTACCAGCAGCCTTCTGGGTTGTTGATGGCCCAGCAGCCATTGCACTACCAACAGAGTCGTTAAGTCAAAACAGTAATTGAAAGGACCAGCAAAGAAACTCCTACCGCTCCCACTCTCTCACAGAAAGTGGCCCTAGCAGCTGGCATCGCTAGCTTCTTCTCCTTCTGCTCAACTTGTTCCCCTGCACCTGCCCCCATATCCAGAACTGTCGAGGGCAAGTGCCCATGAAGCAACTTCTTCAGTTCCTGGTCATTAAATGACTCAGGAACCACAATCTGCAAACAAGAACAAGAACCCTTAAGCACATGGGCCGCTAAACCACAGGAAACCTTACCTCTTCATTGCTCTTGTTGTCACTTATTGCTGCCCTCTTCTTGCTCTTGCCTTTCTTTGGAGTCTAACAAAGCTGTTAACGCTTAATGGTTACAATGCCAAATGTCTTCCTTACCGGTTCTTTGTCATTGTTGTCACCCTCTTCCACATGCTCTTTACCCTTCAGGGACCGCCATTAATGGTCACCATTAATTCCTCATCGGCTGAAAGGAAACCAAGGAACTTACCTTAGGTATTGTCATTGTTTTTGGCCTAGTACCGGCCCCTTGCCTTGGAGTCTTTGGAGTTTGGGGTAACGTGGGCGACTCTGCTCCTGCGCTACCAACAGTGCCTACTTGCCAGCTTGAGCCCTCCCCGCAGTCCTCCCTCGTCCTTGTACTGGCCAATGCCATAGGATTCTTGGGTGAGTGCTGAAAGAAAAACTGCTTGTCAAAAGAGAGCTTGTCAAATAACTAAGAATACCTTAATGACATTGCTAAGCTCCTAGCAATACCGTTAGCGCTTACCATCATTGGCGCTTCCTCATCCTCAACCTCCATCTTGCCCGTCGGTACCACACCCTTAATGCAGCAGCCGTTAGCATACTGAACAAACCATTAGAAAATGAAGAACTTACAAAATGCTTATCATACGGCCTCATCCAGGCCTCCCCCTTGTACTGGGCATATAATGCCCGGCACTCCTCCCCTACCGCCTCCTGCTCTGCCCACATAATACCGCTGCTGCCCGCCAACTCAAACCAGTGCAAGTATGTCAACAAAATTGACGTAGCCGCTGCTTGAGGGTTAGCAATTTTTCCAAGAATTCTTGCACCGCCGCCAGCCATGCAAAAGAAGCTGCATAGCCAAAGAATGCTGGAGTTGACATGTTGGAAAGGCTGAGATGATGAAGTCCAAAAAGTCGCTGGAATTTATTTATGGTTTTCAGTATGGCACACGGACCAAGACCCCCCCTGCATGGACCACAACTAACAATCACAAGACTTCGAGGATTTTCTTTTGACTGGGGACAGTCAGTTTTTCAGTCAAGGGGAGATTGTAAGGGTGACCTCTGAAGGCTATAGCACAATCACACAGCTGGCAGAGGGATATCCAAAGTATATTCAGTACTGTACAGTGTCTAAGAACATAGCTACTCACCTGGCAGAGGGATATCCAAAGAGAACAAGTCTGAGGAATCCCTATGCCAGAGTGGATGCTTCTGGGGGCTCAACAGCGTGGGAGTCAACTGTACAGTACACATAAGCCACTGGAAAATGATATGATGTATGGAAAAACTAAAAGGGGTAATAAAAACTTGGACATTGCCAGAGAACTGATTGGTAAGGACCATCAGGTGACTCTGGCACATCAGGTGATCAAAAATGCGAACAGAATGAAAGGAACAGAAGGGAAAAGGATAGGAAGAAAGGATAGGAAGGGAAAAGGAAGTGGATGCAAATGGGGGGTCCCCTGACATCACCCCCCCTCTAGGATGCAGCGTCTTGATGCATTGGGTAGAAGAAGTTCCAAATGGCTGTATCAACCGGTGAGATGTGATAAACCCCTCGAATGGCCTTGGGTGTGTTAGGATGCTGCTGGTAGAAGTCCTGAACTAGCTGTGGCGCCTGAACATTCTCTTGTGGTTCCCAGGATACATCTTCCAGACCGTAGCCCTTCCACTTTACCTTGAACTGCAGTTTCTGCCAGAATAAGCGGCTGTCCAGTATCTTCTCCACCTTGTACTGTTCTTTGTTATTGACCAATACTGGCGGGGGCGGTGGTCTGGGACGACGGCCTGGGATGGGGTCAATTGGCGCTGGAGAGCTTCACCACATTGAACACCGGGTGGAGTTGATGCAGACTGTTGGGGAGACACAGTTGATAAGCCAGGGGGCCCACTTGCCGTTCTACTGCAAATGGTCCCAGATGATGATGTGACAGTTTCCATGAAGGTCGCGTCGTGGTGATGTCTGATGCGTCGAGGTAGACACGGTGATGCGCTGACTTGCTGCCTAGCTGCTGTGCAGGAAACAATCAACAAGACCAACTAGATAGGGATAGCTAGCAAGTAGTAGTGTTACGTGTGTGTGAGAGAAGTCAAGCAAAGTCCCAGAAACTCGGTAAGGAGTTGTGAGGTCGGAGTCGGTAAGGAAGAGGGAGAGAGCGGTAAGAGATAACAGTGAGACCGCTAGTGTTGCTACCAAATTGCAGCGGGTGGAGAGATCTGCAAAGACCCAGAAGGTCATTAAGGAATTTAGGAAGAGTTAATGGAAATATACGAGTCGCTAGCCGTAAGCGCTAGCGTTAATGAAGGCAAACCAAGGGCACCCATATGGTGCTTAATGAAGGCAAAGCAAGAGCACCCATATGGCGCCTGACGAAGATGACGAGTGCTAAGTTTAACGATACCGTTAAGCTTAGCACGGAGACCGAAGGAGACTGGACTGAGTAAACCCAAATCAGCCGTTAAGGAAGCGAGAGCATGAACAAGATCTTAAGTGTAGTCTGAAATGGGGACTAGACTCTGGTACAATTCAATGATGTTTAGCTACTGACAGGGCAGTATTTATAGGTACATAAGGCGATAAAAGGGGGAACCGGTAAGAGATAGTAAGTGTAGCGGTCGCATGTGATAATGCATGTCGGGGGCCGCTATTGAATAAGAAAATTGTAAGTAATACGATGAAAATTGTAAGTAGATCGAGAAAGGAAAATAGTAAATGAAAATAATTTTACGATCGATCGTCGGCCGCTGGTCGGAGGCCATAGAGGGGGCTGGATTCTCGAAGGTCGGCTGGGTTGTTAAGGGAAAGGTCAGTAACGGTCGGTGTTGTTAGCGGTTGGTCGGTAGCGGTTACGTGCTGAGGTCACATGCTTGGTTCGACTTGTCGGTGTTGGGCAGCCAGCGCTGACCGGGTTGTATCATCTCCCCTTGACTGAAAAACTGACTGTCCCCAGTCAAAGGAAAATCCTCGAAGTCCCGTGATCGTTAAGGGTGGTCCGTGTGAGGGGGTCTTGGTCCGTGCGCCATACCGAAAGATCATAAATAATTTCCAGCAACTCTTTGGACTTCATCATCCCAGCTTTACCATGTCGACGCCCACCTTCTTTGACTATTCCACTTCCTTTGCACGTTTTGTGGCGGCCCAAGACTTCTTGGAGAAGGCCCCAAAGGTCCTCGCCATGGGGCGCGCTGATGTGCTGACTTGCCGCCTAGCTGCCATGCAGGAAATAACCAACAAGACCAGCTAGATAGGGATAGCTAGCAAGCAGTAGCGTTACGTGTGTATGTGAGAGGAGTCAAGCAAAGTCCCGGAAACCCGGTAAGGAGATGAGAGGTCGGAGTCGGTAAGGAAGTGTGAGAGAGCGGTAAGAGATAACGATGCAGCCGCTAGTGTCTGCGCCGGATCGTCGTTAAGCGAGAAATCTGTCAAAGACCCAAAAGGTCGTTAAGGAATAGCGGAAGAGTTAATGGAAATATACGAGCCGCTAGCCATAAGCGCTAGCGTTTAATGAAGGCGAAACGAGGGCACCTGTATGGTGCTTAACAAAAGCGGAGCGAGGGCGCCCGTATGGCACTTAACAAAGGCGACGAGTGCTAGTCCAACGATACCGTCGGGCTAAGCGCGAGGAGCAAAGTAGACTGGACTGGGTAATCCCAAATCAGCCGTTAACGAAGCAAGAGCGTGAACGAGATCTTAAGTGTAGTCTGAAGTGGGGACTAGACTCTGGTACGATTCGATGGTTTGTAGCTACTGACAGGGCAGTATTTATAGGTACGTAAGGTGATAGATAAAGGGGGAAACCGGTAATAGGTAGTAAGCATAGCAGATGCATGTGATAGTGTGATAATGCATGTCGGGAGTAAGGCAATAAAAGGGGAAACCGGTAAGAGATAGTAAGCGTAGCGGATGCATGTGATAATGCATGTCAGGGGCCGTAGAGAGGGGCCTGGATTGTTGCAAGGTCGGCTGAGTCGTTAAGGGAACAGTCGGTAACAGTTGGTGTTGTTAGCGGTCGGTCGGTAGTGGTCACGTGCTGAGGTCACGTGCTTGGTTCGACTTGTCGGTGTGGGGCAGCCAGCACTGACCGGGGCGTATCATCTCCCCTTGACTGAAAAACTGACTGTCCCCAGTCAAAGGAAAATCCTTGAAGTCTCATGATTGTTAGGCGTGGTCCATGTGGGGGGGTCTTGGTCCATGCGCCATACCGAAAAAACCATAAATAATCTCCAGCGATCCTTTGGACTTCATCGTTTCAGCATTACCATGTTGGCACCCACCTTCTTCAGCCACTCCACTACCTTTGCATGATTTGTGGCCACCCAGGAGTTTCTTGAGAAGGCACCCAAGGTGCTCGGGATGGGGCGTGCACTCCTCGCAACGAATCCTCAGTCGGCCGTTATGTTGATGTGCTGACTTGCTGCCTAGCTGCCGTGCAGGAAACAACCAACAAGACCAGCTAGATAGGGATAGCTAGCAAGCAGTAGTGTTACGTATGTGTGAGAGGAGTCAAGCAAAGTCCCAGAAACCCGGTAAGGAGATGAGAGGTCGGAGTCGGTAAGGAAGTGTGAGAGAGCGGTAAGAGATAATGGTGCGGCCGCTAGTGTCTGCGCCGAATCGTCGCTAAGTGAGAAATCTGTCAAAGGAATAGCAGAGGAGTTAATGGAAATATACAAGCCGCTAGCCGTAAGCACTAGCGTTTAACGAAGGCGAAACAAGGGCACCTGTATGGTGCTTAACAAAAGCGGAGCGAGAGCGCCCGTATGGCGCTTAACAAAGGCGACGAGTGCTAGTCCAACAATACTGTCGGGCTAAGCGTGAGGAGCAAAGTAGACTGGACTGGGTAATCCCAAATCAGCTGTTAACGAAGCTAGAGCGTGAACGAGATCTTAAGCATAGTCTGAAGTGGGGACTAGACTCTGGTATGATTCGATGATTTGTAGCTACTGACAGGGCAGTATTTATAGGTACGTAAAGTGATAGATAAAAGGGGAAACTGGTAATAGGTAGTAAGCGTAGCGGTTGCATGTGATAATGTAGTAGTGCATGTTGGGAGTAGGGCGATAAAAGGGGAAACCGGTAAGAGACAGCAAGCGTAGCAGATGCATGTGATAATGCATGTCAGGGGCCGTAGGGAGAGGGGCCTGGACTGTCGCAAGGTCGGCTGGGTCGTTAAGGGATAGGTCGGTAATGGTCGGTGTTGTTAACGGTCAGTCGTTAGCGGTCACGTGCTGAGGTCACGTGCTTGGTTCGACTTGTCGGTGTGGGGCAGCCAGCGCTGACCGGGGCGTATCATCTCCCCTTGACTGAAAAACTGACTGTCCCCAGTCAAAGGAAAATCCTCGAAGTCTCGTGATCGTTAAGCATGGTCCGTGCGGGAGGTCCTGGTCCGTGCGCCATACCAGAAAACCATAAATAAATTCCAGCGACTCTCTGGACTTCATCATTTCAACACTACCATGTCGGCACCCACCTTCTTCAGCCACTCCACTTCCTTTGCACAATTTGTGGCTGCCCAGGAGTTTCTCGAGAAGGTGCCCAAGGTGCTCAGGATGGGGTGCGCGCTCCTCGCAACAAATCCTCAGTCGGCCGTTACATCGATTCTGTCGACGTTCCTGCACTGGTTCAAGTCGGCGGGTGAAAGCGGGGTCACGTGGGCAGAGCAGGAGGCAGTCGGGGAGGAGTGCCGGGCACTTTATGCCCAGTACCGACAGGAGGCCTGGATGAGGCCTTTTGATTGGCACTTTGTAAGTTTCTTCATTTCTTAACGGCTCGTTCGGTATGCTAACGCTTGCGTTAAGGGTGAGCAGCCGGCGGGCGAGATGGAGGTGGAGGAGGTTGTGGAGATGACGGTAAGCGCTAACAGTGTCGCTAAGTGACTTAGCGATGTTGTTAAGGTATCTCTTAGCTTTTTACAGAACTCTCTTTTGACGACCAATTCTTTTTCCAGCACCCGCCGAAGGATCCAATGGCGTCGGCCGGCGCGAGGACAAGGGAAGACCGTGGGGAGGGCTCGAGTCAGCAGGGCGGAGCTGCCGGTAGCGCTGGAGCGGAGTCGCCTGCACTACCGCAGACTCACAAGACTCCCAAGCCGGCAACGAGGCCAAGAATGATGACAATTCCTAAGGTAAGTTTCCTGTTTATCGCTGGCCGCTAAGGCATTAATGACAGCCGGTAGCAGAAGACGCTGAAGGGCAAGGAGCGGGCCACCGGGGACGAAGATAACGAGGACAATGAAGGGAGCGATGAGGAGGTACCGGTTCCCGCGTCGTTTAATGACCGGGAGCTGAAGAGATTGCTGCGTGGGCGCTTGCCCTCGTCAGTTCTCGACACTGCAGTGGGCGCAGGAGAACTTGTCGGTCGAAGGAAGGAGAGGAAACTGGTGGCTCCTGCGGCAAGGGCTGCCTTCTGTGAGAGGGTGGGGGCGGTAAGTCTTTTGTTTATTTTCTCGAATATCGTCTTTGGCTTAGCGTCTCGGCCGGCAGTGTGATGGCTGCTGGGCCCTTAACGACCCAGAAGGCTGCTGGTACCCGACCGGCAACTTGCCTTGTTACCGTTGTAACGAGGTCAGCAAAGGTTGTTCGGTACGAGGGAAGTCGCTAAGGGGTCGCCGCGGGGGCCACAAGGGGAAGAAGGCAGAGGGGGCTGCTTTGGTACGGGCAGCGAGGCGATACTTGGAGGGGCAGCGGGAACTCGATGCGGCTGGCAAGGCCATTGCAGTGAAGAAGATGACGCTAAGTCTGCCGATGCGTCAGGAGGGGGCCGGTGACGGGGAGGGCGAGAACAAGGGGAAAAGGCCAGTAAGGAGCCGATCGGTAGTGGAATCGAGCAATGAAGAGGTACCGTCGCCAGCGAGGAGCTCTAAACGGCGCTGTTTGGAGTCAGACGAAGAAGGGTTGGTCGAAGGGGCTCGTGAGGTGACTCCTGCTGGGGAGAGGGCGACGGTAACTGAGGAGGCGGAGCCGGAAGCCGAGCCGGAAGCCGAGCCGGAAGCCGAGCCGGAAGCCGAGCCGGAAGCCGAGCCGGAAGCCGAGCCGGAAGCCGAGCCGGAAGCCGAGCCGGAAGCCGAGCCGGAAGCCGA